>JAUPMG010000001.1:17595772-17614227 GCA_031762675.1 Pachysandra terminalis
CAGCATTAACAAAAGGATCATAAGCTTCTTCCACAAGGTATGCCAAAGTTGTTCCAGAATCAATTATGGTTCCTCGGTTGTTTGATGTTGAAAACACTGCGGGATCAATGGACAATTGTTGCCCATTGACAGCAATGCTCTGCAGATTCAAATTATAATGAGGCCTGAAATTTGATTCATAAACCAATCAGAATCACTGCAAAATCAACATAATATGTCAAAAATCTTCACAGTTTTATGTAAATAAGTAGGAAAAAGACATCACTACAATTAACTGCTCCTGAACTAAATGAAACTAAACAAGTTGTCTGTCAGTAATGCTTTCATGTATATAAGTACATGGGCCAAGTCCCTTTGTCCTACGATAAGAGGATAAAACAAATCTGACACCTATATACACACCTGTTTCTGACACCCACACCAAGTCCATGTAACAGCTTTAAACCAGCTTATAGAAAGCATTACAGAATTCCCTGATGGTCATAGTGTTTTCGGTATCGGATCGAGAATCGTCCCAGTCTGATACCGAGTTGGATCGACGATCCAACTCTGGATCAGCTGATCCAAAACAAGGCCTGGTTTTTTTTTTTTTTTTTAAATCAATAAATTTTTAAGGGGTATCAAAAGATCCATATTGGATTGTCTGATCCGACTCGTCCGAAACCAAGCCAGATTGTCTAGATCGGACAATCTGACTCGGTTTCGGACCGTCAATAATTTAGGGATCGGTTTGGGATCATGGCTCGACCAGAGCCGATCATGAGTTGTATCGGCTGATCCGACTCGGGATCGGCCGATACTTTACACTATGCTGCTGGTAATTATCTCCCCAATAGTTCTCTTTATGGTAAAACTTTTTAAAAGAAGAGGAGCTTGGAGCAAGAGACTTCTACTTCTGAAAACATAAACGCCGCTCAGGCTGCCATATGATCAGTAATAAATAATGACATTCATGGTGTACCAAAAAACAATCCGTTCGGTAGAGAAGGTATTGAAGCATAGAGGAAAAACAAATGTTTTGTGTGTGTATCTATTGATGTAATATATATATGTGTGTGTGTGTGTGTGTGCGCGCGCACGTGTGTGTGTGTGTGCGCGCGCACGTGTGTGTGTGTGTGTATGTGTGTCTTTATAGATATTTATATAAGGCCTATAAGACCAAGCACAGAAAACCAACATTTCTCTCTAGTATCTACTCTACATGAATCACTACTACCTCGCATACTAGAGTCTAGACAAGCTGTTAAGATCAAAGCAACTGCATAGATATATAGATCCTAACAATTTGGATGATAAGAACTGCAATAACTACACTATATGGTCCAAAAGCATTTGTGTATGAAGAATGAATACAACAAACATGTTCAAATGTTAGAAGACCAACTATCAAATAAAAGACAACAGTTCCCCTCTAATCAAAAGAATACGTACTGTGATGGCACAAGCGGAGTATAAACTATGTTTGGTTCAACAATCTCACCAAGAACCAATATACCCCCTCCACCGTTATCTCCTTTCAAGCAATGGGAGAAAACTTTCGGCGTTATTCCTTGTGAAGCCAGTTGTGAGATGACAGATAGATCCTGTTGCCCGAACCCAAAAATCCCATCAACTGCTCTATCCGGCTTAGTCAAGTCCCCAGATTGATCATTGCTACACCTGTTCCATAAAACACCACCCAAAACTATAACTTCCACCAACAAATCGAAAGAATATAAATAAGATCTCAATAAGGCTATGATAGCTCACCCAAACACAACAGAAGCTGAAGAGTTTGCAACCACAGATTCCCCAACAATCGTGTCAAAATTAAACATGTCTAATACATAATAACCTGACGTCCCACTGCCGTCTCCATATTGGAAAACATAAGAGCACTGATTACTCGGAGAAGAACATGCAGAATCTGCACTTTGAACTCCCAAAGTGCATCTCTCATCTGAGCAAGGTAGCACAGAAGCTGTCGATGAGCTTGCCGGGTCAAAAGAATTGAGCTGGATCTGTTAAAAGAGCAATCAATCTACATGAGAAGTTCAATTGAATATCATTTCCTTTTGTTTGACAACCTCAATAAAACTATAACCAAAAAAGAATTATTTTCAGGTAGAGAGAAGAATTTACTGCAAGTCCACTTGATGTGGGGCAACCATTGCAGGAATTGCAAGTAACCCACAAGATATCACTTCCAGTATCAATTTGCACATAGAATTCTCTTGGAGGAGAGCCCAGTTTTATTCTTGTGAAATAAAGCCTAAAAGAAACAATATAATCAAAACAAAAAACAACAATAAATTGAAAAAAAAAAACAAAAAACTGTGTAAAACCAAGACAGCAAATTCATGTACCCCAGAGCAGAAAAAACAGAAAATACCCATATAGGAACAACAAATGAACAAAATCAAAACCCATCGATTGAAACTTACCTAGAAAAAAAAAAGAATAAATCTAAGCTTATTGAAATGAAAACAAACAAGTTTTAGAGAACGAAAACCTAACAACCAATCCAAAACCCATAATTCCAAGCCAACAAAGAACTACATATCCAAAAACAAAAGAAACCCAGAAATTGGAACCGTGTAAAGAATAAAAGAAAGGAAGAAAAATCAGCATTACCCAACAAGATAAGGATCATATACTCCATGGACGGGAAAATCGACAACCCCTCCTGAACCTTGCAAGATTCTTCCATGCCTTGCCCTGTCTCGAGCTCTGAGCTTCCCCAATTGGACACTCTGGTTGGTCGGAAAAGCTCTCTCGAGTGTCAGACTCAGAGGAAATCCACAGTGCACCACCTCTGCCAGCAATACAAAGATGAACAACACCAAGATTAGAAACCTCGCGTGAAGAAAATCTGGCATTTCTTTGGCTTTGCTTCTCTCACTCTCTCTTACTCCCAACAACAACAACAACCGAGCAAATTAAATAAGAAACATGAACAAAGATAATTCGGAGGCGAAGATCTAGGTGCGTGATTTCTGCAGATTTTAAGCAGAGAGAGAGAGAGATACGAAATGAAATTGGAGAGAAAGACAGGAAGGACTTTCCACAAGAAAAAAACCGATAACGGGAACAATACTTTCAAAATCGTATTACGTTAATACTTATAAATATGTTTTCTTCTTCTACTCACTTCCCGGTGCGTACTTCGCACGCCTTTTTGAGTCTGCAGCACTGCTCAGTAGCGGGGCCCACTTGCTTGACCCCACCAAAACTAGAGCCTAGAGGTGCAACTCTGTTTGGTTTAGTTTGGTCCGGGTTGTTAAACCAAAATCACATCGAAGGTCAACCCGAATCGAACGGAATAGAATTATGAACTGCAAGGTTTAAAGTCTTGGGATCGGAAACCGGATTGGTTTTAGGCGATCCCGATTCGGATTACTGATACTGTCCAGTACCGATAATTTTTATATATAAAAATAAATAAAAAATCAGACCATCTGACCAGTTGTATCAGCCGGTTTATACTGATATCGATTGTACTGGTTCAATCTAGAGCCTCGTGATACAACAATTGTATCGTGGTTTAGGATTGGACCAGTCCTAGCCAATCCCAACACGGATAGGAGGTTTCATTCCCAAAACTGAACTGATCTAATTCAATTTAGTAATTTCAGAACCAAAATTAAACCAAATAATCAGAAAGTCAGACCCAAATTGAACCAAGATCAGTCGGTTTTCAGGTTGACCCGATCCAACAAAAAAAAAAAAAAAAAAGTTAGACCACCCCTACCACCAACCATGCTCTAGGCAAGAAATTACATGAAACCTTCATTAAATCGCCGCCTCTTTAGAACTAAAAGAAGCATTGGGCCATTGGTTAACATGACAAAAGCCAAAGAGAAACTGTCTTTTCTTTTTTTCGAACAAATATACCCTAATCTTTTCTGATATTGACATTCATATCTCAAAGGCACTAATTGCTATTGTCTCTTTGTTATTAGGGAAAATTATACTTTAACCCCTAACGTTTTTCAAAATTGTAGTTATACCTCCTTATATTTTTGAAATTACAATAATACTCTTTATTGAAAACCTCTAAAGAATCTCAATCAACTAACGACATTTAGTCATTGACTAATGTACCCCTTATAAAGAATTGAATGACTTCTAGATAAAGTGGATCAACTTTACATTTAATATATTCCTCTTAATCCCTCGACTAAAGAACTTTCATGCTTTAACATCACACTTCAATCATTCATCGAAGAGAAAAAAAAGAAAAAAACATCAAACGATTTATGAAGAAATGTTTATAAGGGTATATTAGTCAATGACTCAGTATCGTTAGTTGATTAACCGTTAGGTTTTTGAGATGTATCATTGTAATTTCAAAAAATCAAAGAATCCAATTGCAATTGTTAAAAACCTTAGAGATCAAAGTGTAATATCCCTTGTTATTATGTGTTGCTATTTCCCAACACCAATTTGCAATGGACAGAAACCTCACACTAAAAATAAAAATACCCACATTCTTTTTATCAAACAATTCCTCATTCTAGTGTCTTTGTGTTATCCAATTAAGGAGTAATTTGTACTTTTATCATTTGATTGAAATATCAATTTAAGAATTTTATCCTTGTCAAATTAAGGCCCAAAAATAGCATCACTTTGTTATAATTATGTTATTATATAAGTTAAGGTGTTACAATTTCCAGGCTCTAATTTATTAGGGACAAGGTTTTTAAATTGATATTTTAATCAAATGACAAAATCTCACTATTATTTTTCATTAATTAACTACTCTATCAATTGTATTTTTGTTAATAAATTAAGAGAATGGTTGAGTATTTTTGTCATTTAATTGAAATATCAATATATAGATGTGTGTCCACAACAAATTAGCATCTGAAAATAACATGACCCTATATTTATTTATGAGAAAATCATCTATATCTCTTATCTAAAAAAAAAAAAAAACATTTACTAAAACACCCTATGACCTTGAGATATGACCATAAGAGGATTGTAATACAAAAATAATTGCCAAATGATCATATAAGAATTATTTTTGCATTACAATCTTTGCATGACCATATGTCATGGTCATAAGATTTTTTAACAAAGTTCTTTTAAAATAAGAGATATAAGTAATTTTTACTTTATTTATTTTTAAGGTTGCATTTGGCCCGGCTTGTACTTATGGATAAGCACTCATTGGATAAGTTGCTCAATGGGAGCACTTATTCACAACAACAATAAATTGCTTATTTGAAGAAAATAACGTTTGGTAAATACATTTATTTAAGTACTTATGAAAGTTTAGGAGTAAAATAAGTACTATAAAAATATTATTAAAGTTTAGAAATAACATTTATTTAAGTGCTTATAATAGTTTAGGGGTAAAAATATTACTAAAGTTGTGAAATAGCTTAACGCATAAGAACTTGAGAGAAGCTTCTCTAAATAGCCTTTCTCTAGTGCTTATGAGTAAGCACTTACTCATAAGCGCTATCAAACACATTTAATTTTAAATAGTGCTTATATAAGATGTAAGCTACAATAAATACTTATAGAAGCCAGGCCAAACGCAGCCTAAGTCTTTAGAAGTCTCGATGACGGTATTATTTGTTGAGTTAAAGAGGAGAGAAATGGGGTTTGGACTTTGATTTTCTGATAGCGACTTTGACTGAGAACCAGCCTGAGAGAATGCGCGCGCGTCACAGAATAGTGAACATCACGCGCTCTGTGCACCAAATGATATACGAATGCTGCATACGACCCATATGTCTTTTCCTGTTTTTTTAAGCCTTCAAACGTATAACATACTAAAAAAGCTGTTTTTGATCGCTATCAGCTAAAGCTCAAACGAAAATATGATTGAAATTTCCACTTCTTTTTTGACTTCCTTTTGTCGGTATGACAAACTTTTAAAGCAAAAACAGTTTTTAAATGTACTTTTCTTCCATATTCGGTTGAGCGAACGGTCTATTTTGATGAGATTTTGAAGTTCTGTACTAAGTCAGCAGAACGCCGAACTGGTGCGGGAACGAAAGTGTGAGAGCGCTAAACTTGAAAATAACCAGAGCGTTTATATATATATATATATATATATATATATATATATATATATATATAATTTTTTTATAAGATTATACAAAGATAGTCAATAATACAAAAAAAAAAAAAAAAAAAATCTCAATTTAACCTTATTTTTAGTTTAAAACATCTATTTTATATTTTCAAAGAAAACCCTAATAAATTACAGACAAACCTCTTTATTTTTACAGTTTTACTCTAATCTGCATACTATAAAACAAATTTATTTTCATATTTTTATAAAAAAATCTCAACAATTACAAGAAAACCTTATTACTTTTACAATTTTACTCCAATCCGTATATAAAAAGTCAAATCCGCCCACAAATTTTATTTCTCAAATCTGCGGATTAGGGACGTTTCCACACTCTTAACGCGGATTCGCATTCTGAGCGCCAAAATGCCCCCCTTGTCATGCGGATTGTGTGACTTAGGTTACGTCCTCTACTTCTATTTAATTAGTACCACTATATTACCACTACCAACCATTTACAAATCTATATTATTAAGAGAAAGGGTCTATCAAAAAGCATGTTAATTTTTTTTTCAAAAATAACTTTCAATATATTAAAATATTTAATAAATTAATGAATAATGTAGTCTTTTAATTTATTCTAATAGAAGACCACCTCTTTGAATTTGAATTGTTCTCACCTCTTTTAATATCAAATAAAATATCAATGTAGAGTACTACACATGTCACCTGCTAGTCATTATTAAAGAAGAAAGCTTCTTATATTTTCAGTATAAACAGTTGACCAATCCATACCAAAGTGACTAATTAAAATAATTAAGTTTTTTGAATTTCAGAGATTTAATTATGTTTCTCGTGTTTTTTTTTTTTTTTTTTAAATATAATCCTAACGTAAATTTTTTAGTCCCCAGATGAACTCGAAGAAAAATAAATTTATGCCCAAATGAATTATATATTATTTATCCAAACACTACTAGGACTAGACATTATTTTGCAATGTGTGGCCAAAGCCAATCCCATCTATACGTTAACAACAAGCCGTTGTTAATATAATAATTTTCAAAAACTTTAAAAAATAATGAGACTTTTGCAGGCCAATATGTAGCGCAACTCTACTCAAGATAGGTATATCAGATATAAAAGAAATTCCTCGTCTCGGCACAAAATATTTTCCTGAACTAGAAACCCGCCTTCTCTACTAAACCGCTAATATATATATACATAAAATTTTCTCTTAAGAATGCCATGTTAGAGTTAATGCTTATCTAATGAATTATTGATATAGATAACACCTCTTGCCATAAGAATATCCTTATGAAGTCTTGAGGGTTAACTTGAAAGAGTAATTGGGACTCTATATGAGATTTATATATGACTTTGGGGAAGAGAAAAGCCCAAGAGAGGTTATTCTCTTCACCAGCTCATATGCTGACCTTTTCTTGCAAGAGAGGTGAGGTTATACTCAATCTCAAAATCTTAAAGACATATATAGCAATCTCTATTCAACAATTTGGTCACGGATGCAGCTGAATGCATCACTTTCATCATGGAGTGTAAGCAATAGCTTTAGACATCTAAGGTTCTCTCGTTTGCTCTCTTTTGACTACTTCAATTTAGTTTTAATATTTGACTTGGTATTTGCAATAGAGATTTGTCTAACTACTATCATTATAATATATGTTGCCATGTTAATTAGGGGTGCAACTCAGTTCGGTTTGATTCGGGTTGACAAAAACCCAAATCCAAACCAATCTAATTCTATTTATAATTTCAAAAATAAAGCCGAACCAAATATATAGAAACCTAACCCAAACCGAACCAAAGTCGTTTGGGTTGATTCGATTTTGAGTTTAATGGACCCAAGTTGCACCCATATTACAACATTATGAGCTGGGAGCATCTTGTGTTCCCTTGAGAAAGACATATATACTTTACAAACACAGTAAATCGATGATCAACTAATGCACATAGATATACGTAGTTCGGCAAAATCTACATCTACGAGATACGTTCGTATTATGTTAAAAACAAATTAGGGTTATAATTTTTACTCCAAGCCGATATAAAGGGAAAATCTTCAATATATCCTTACCGTACCCCCAATCTCATGGCACTGACCCAAAGAGGGACCTCTCCCTCATGGTACTCCACTTTGCTATTCCCCATGGGACCCTTCAGGTCCCTCCTCCTTAGATGTAAAGACTAGTAAATATGAGTCACCCACTATCTCTAAGAAATTGTAGTTCCATGTCTCACTGTGATTCCTGCTTAGTTCTTCATTAATTATAGTTTTATTCTAAAATGCTAGAGCAATGGAGTTCTGCTTTTCTCAGTGCTTGAGATTCTTTTCATCGTAACCACCGATGTGTGGCTTAGCTGGTAGCAAATTAGGTTCTAGTAGGCATCTCCGGAGGTAAGTCTGAAGTTCGAATCTGACTAGAAACACTCGTGACCAGGGTTTGCCGTAATTGCTCCCGCCCCGAGTGTGGATTAGTCCCACACCCAAGTGGGGTGTGGAGACACAACGTGATTTAGACCAAAATAAAAAAGATTCTTTTCATCGTCATATACCTTATCCCAATTAATTGGATCGGTAACAAGAATCATGTTCCTCCATAAAAATAAATAATACTCTGATTCTTTCCTTCAGTTCAATCGTCTTTAACCTTGAAGATTTTGAGCTTGGTTACTTGATGTGTTTGATATGGATACAAATTCCATAAGGTGAAACTTACCACTTATAATGAATGAGAAGCCGTAGTGACTAAGTTAAGGCTATGTTTGCTCGGGCTTGGGCTTTTGCATAAACGCTCATTGGATAAGTGACTCAATAAGAGCATTTATCTACAGCAGCAATAAATTGCTTAATTGAAGAAAATAACATTTAGTAAATACATTTATTTAAGTGCTTATAAAAGTTTTAGGGGTAAAGTAGGTATTATGAAAATATTACTAAAGTTTGGAAATAGTTTTTTGCACAAGTGACGAGAAAAGCTACTCTCACCAACTTCTCCTTATGGGTAGCCTTCCTCTAGTATTCATGGGCAAGTACTTACCCATTAGGTGTTAACAAACACACTTTTAAGTTTAAATAAGCACTTATATAACCCGAGCGATCATGGGTAAGCACTTACCCATTAGGTGTTATCAACCACACTTTTAATTTTAAAAGTGCTTTAATAAACTATAAGTTCAAATAAGCACTTGTATAACCCGAGCGAAACACAGCCTAAATGTATGTACAGATTGGAGAGGCTTCTCTCTCTCAAACACACATGCAGATACACAAGCAAACGCAACGCTGTTACATGTACACACGCATATGCACCAATATTTGAGGCTGGCATTTGTTACTTCTTGTGCGAGTGAAAAACTATTTACTGCTTGGGGCAATTTTTGGCTTCGGTAGTTGCATTCTATATCTTGTTTTAGAATTCAGAATCTTTTTGGAACTTTCTCCTTGAGAAAAACAAGTTGCAAGAACAAAGGTTAAAGCTCTTTTTGGTGATGTAACAAGTGACTGAGGATCTTCTGTGATCCAAATCATAGGAAACCTCCTGTGATCCAAATCATAGGAAACTTCTTGTGATCCATCACTAGAGATCGATACCTGTTCTAGTGGGTCTATAAGTTGTACTGCTTGTGGGACCTTTAAGGTTCACCTATTTTTTGGGTTTTTAAGTATGGACAAGTGTCGATATCCTCTGACGGATCATAAGAGGTTTTCTATTATCCAGATCACAGAAGATCCTCATCCGTAACAAGTTGTTTCATCAGTCAAAGAAGCCTCCAAGGTGGAATATATAGCACCACAAATTACAATCTAAATAACTTTGGAGGTCAAGGACTCAAGGTGATTGGGAATCACAAGAAGGTATTTGATGACATGCAGGTGGAATATTATCACTTGGGTCAATAGAAATTGTCAGTCCATACTCTAAAGTGTTCTCTGTCAACCTTCAAACTGTTCTGCAGATCTACATTCTTTAGGCTCCGTTCGGATGTCAAGAGCATTTCCAAAAGTTAGTTGGGAAAGTGATATACGAGAGAAGACATAAAGTGAATTGACAAGTAAGAAAATTTGCATACAAGAAATTTGGGTTTTATAAGAATATGTGGAAAAGTTAAATATTGCATGGGTATTGTGATAAAAGAAAATTGAGTTATAAGGATATTTTTTATATTAAATAAGAGTTACAAGAGTACTTTTGGTACAAAATAAGAGGCCACAAGATGTGTACTCATATATTCCCCCATTTTCCTTAGTGTTTAACACGAGTTTGTGAGCTGCCCTTTTTTGGGATTCCAAGAGTTATTGGAAATATTTATTTTTGGTGGGACTCACACTTTCCTATAAAAGCTTGCTATCCAAACATCCTGTTTTGTAAGAAATTAACCATTCTTACATATTCTCATGTTGTTCAGTTATCCAAACGGGGCCTTACTTTGTTGCCTTTCAAGCTAATACTTTGTTGATATGGATGCTTGTGCATGTGAACAACAATGCTGAAATATCAACATTTTGAACAAAAGAAGAAAAAAAATCTGACATTATATCTCTTTCTTAATAGAACACAAGATGTTTAAAGACATTGAAGCTCAATTCTACACACTACAAAAGGCAAAATTACCTGTTTTAGTACACCAACCACAAACTAAGCAACACTACGGAGTGGTCAGAAATCCATTCTATCTTTCCACCCTTGCTTGCCCTAGTTAGATGTACATCTAAAGCAAAAACTTTAGAAAACTATATTACAGCATGTTGGATATATCGTACGGGTCAACCCATATGGGTGGGTCAATCCAATTGGCCCATCAGAATTGAGCCAATCGATTCCCTTTTTAATTGAGACGTCCATATTAGGTTACTTGTGAGTTGGCCCTCCTAATCCTTAGAGGACCAGGAGAGTTGAGAGAGTAGGAGATTTGTGGTGGTTCCTATATGCAGGAACCTCCTCCTCCCTAGAAAAACATCAAGAGAAAACGTCAAGTCCTATTAGTGTGAATGTCTCTCTCTCTCATTGTCCTTACTTCCGAAAGTGAGATTAAGGTTGCTACTAGGGTTTCATACCACAACCACAAGTCGATTGAGCGTGGGCATCCTTGTGTGGTTTTAGTAATACCTACATGAAACGACATCCGATTTGATAGAAATCTGCTGCAGATCCAAATTCATATGCATCGAGGTATCCGTGATCCGGTTCGTCTACAACCTTCACAGCAAATCCTGAGGGTCTTCCCTCAATGACCCATTTGCTCTCCTCCTGTCTCTTGTAGCCATTCTCTCTCCATATGCCACAAATATGTCTGCAAGATCAAACAACCCAACCTCTCTCATTTTCTTCCCCACCTCTTCAAACATAACCACACCTTCCTCATTTGAAAAACAATGCAAAAACCTATTATAATCAAATCTAGGTACCTCAACTCCTCCCCTCAACACCCTCTCTGCATACTTGGTAGCTTCCAAGTTCTTCCCCACCTTGACCAATCCTCCCACAAAAATAGTATCAAAATTCACAAGTGGGTCTCTCCCCTTTCTCCCTCTCTTCCCCAAATGCCCCTGCAACAACATGATGTAGGTGTGCATGGTAGGCTCACAGCCTCTCTCTATCATCTCTCTGAACACTTGGGTTGCTTCACTTGCTCTTCTCAACCTCAGAAACCCTTTAATCAATCCATGGTACAGAGTAATATCTGGTTTCTCAATCCCCTCCATCATCTTATAAACCTCTCTAACCCTAGCTTTGGTTAATAACCCATAAATGAGTTCTGCAAGTGTTGCATTATCGGCGCAAATCCCTCTCTTATGCATTTCTTCAAACACTACATGAGCTTGAGAAATCTTACTTCTTTTACACATCCAAGTTATCACAAGCCTGTAAGTTGATAATGCCAAATCATTGAACCTATCTGTTCTCATTGATTGAAAAAGCTTCATTGCTTCATCAAACCGATTGTTCTTGAAAAGGGTCTCCATCATTTTCTCAATCGCATCGATACCCGGCTCGAATCCTTCATCCACCATCAAATTCCAAACTTTTGAAGCTTCAATTAAATCACCAATTTCACAAAACCCAATAATCAGGTGTTTGTAAGTATCCCCAGATGGCTTGATCCAAGGTTTCAACTTCAAAACAATATATTTAGCTTCAACAACCAATTTAGAACCACAAAGAGCCTCGACAACCTTGTTCAGAGTCTCCAAACTGTAATTAAACTCATGGGTATTCATCAAATGAAAGAACTCTACACATCTCTTCATCTCCCTCGCTGAAGCCAACGTTTTCAAAGCAATTCTAAAGGTTTTATCAGTCACAAGCCGCCGAGCGGCCATGTCTTCAAGAACTTGCCAAAGAAGATCTATGTTTCTTGCTTTTCCGATCACGTTGAGCAGCTTGTTGAACGTCGTGGAAGAGTGTGTGAAGTCTGGTTGGGTTTGTGTGAATCGGAAGAGATTGTAAACGGGTTTCCATGAATAAGGAAACTTGTTGCATACTTGGAGGAAGAACTCGTGAGAGAGATGGAAATCGCATTTTCGGAGGTGGGAGTGGAGCTTTGACTCGGCCGAGTTCTGTTGTTGGTAGAGAATGGTGCAAACTCGGAGGAGCTGAGAAGGATCGACCGGTGAGTTGGGTTTGACGACGAGTTGTGGGAGATTGGAATCGGTTGTCAGGGTTCGGAGTTGGAGTAAATGGTGGAGTTTGGGGACTGATTTGATGATTGATGTTCTTCTCATTTGAGTTTGAGAGAGAGAGAGAGAGAGAGAAAAAAGAGAAAGGGATCCCTTTTGTGCTTGGATGGTCTATATGCTTATCCAAGAATAGTAATATGGATGTCACAAGATATGTTCCCTTTTGTGCTTGGATGGTCTATATGCTTATCCAAGGATAGTAATATGGATGTCACAAGATATGTTCCCTTTTGTGCTTGGATGGTCTATATGCTTATCCAAGGATAGTAATATGGATGTCACAAGATATGTTCCACACTGGTAAGATTTGTGATATTTTGCGACATGTTGCGATATATGAGAAAAAAATAAAAAATAGAAGGTAATTTTAATTTTTGATAGAATTTTGATCTCAACTCTTAGATGAGTATAATTGAGATCTAAATACACTTTAATACATCAATACTATGAAGAAAAAAAAAACACTCCTTTAATCAAGACCATTAGTTTAGGGTTGATGATGTGTGTCAAGTTGTCAGTTCTAGACTCCAGTTGTACGAAAAGTAATACATCTAATTAAAGTAGATAGATTGTTTCTATAATTTTTACTAACTATTTATTTATGCTTTCATAATTTTATAGAATTTAAAAAAAAAATAGTTTTTCTCTTATGTCGCATGGAAAAAGGAAATCTGACTATTTTTCATGGATTTTGTATCGACAGTTCTAAAATCGTGGACGTGTCGACGACATTGAAAACACTATTTTGATCTTTATTATTTTCTTCGCATCCAATATCAACAAAGATTGCTCATGTTTCACGAAATTTGGGTGTCATGCACAATATACTAATAGATGATAGATGAGTTGGTTTCAATAATTAGTCGACCAAGAGGCATATCCGATAATAGGTCCAACCCTAACAACAGTGTATGTGCTTCTGTCACATTATTGGAGTTGCGTCTCAAAAATTTATAGGCACCATCAACAAATCTCCCACAATGGTCACGTATAATCGCCCCAACACCTGTTGTCCCCGGGTTACCACTAGATGAACCATTAATGCTCACTTTAAGCCATGAAAATGGTGGAGACCGTTGTAGGAAGAGATCAGAGGGTGGAAGTCAGTGTTTGAGATGTGGATGTTGGCATTGATCGAGGTTCTCAAGATTTTTGTGGCCGACTAGATACGATTTGGCTTGGGCAATTTCTGATCAAGCTATTTTTTCTCGAACGGGGTCCACATTTTCAAAAACAAACTTATTTTGCATGATCTAGATGTGCCAAATGGTATATACAATGATAGAGAGAACATCTGGAAAATCAAAAGATGGGGTGCTACTAGGGTTTAGTAAGTCTGAGGTAACGGCCTTGATAAAAGGAGTGAGGATTTTCTGTGATTCGGATCAAAGGAAACCTTATGTGATCCACCATAGGAGATCGACACCTATCCTAAGGGGCCCATAAGTTGTACTACTTGTGGGGCTCCTAGGGTTCACTCATTTATTGGGTCTTTAAATTTGTAGGTCCCTACGACAGGTGTTGATCTCCTGTAGTGGATTAGAGGATATCCTCACTCTGATATAACAGCAAATGAAGAAATTTAGAATTCCATGTCTAAATTTTTTGTTGAACTTCTTTTGCAGAAATTTGCAATCACTATCTGGAAGCCCAAAAAAAACGAATGTCTGAATGGATCTCGGTCGAGAATATTTCTAATAAAAAGAAGTGACGATTTAGAAAAGCTTATCTTTCAGTCAGACTTAGGACAAAAATCCTATAGCAAGTTTTTAATGACAGTGCATCTCGGGAAAGAGACTTTGACAAAAATGATACAATCATCAATCATCAATGAAAAGCAAGTGAGATATAGGAGCCGAGATCCTCGGAGGGGTAACCCCCTGCGGGGTCCCTGTGGTGTAGAGACTAGGACTGTAAACGGGTCGGATTCGGGCTGGATCCGCCATGATCCGAATCCGAATCCGATTAACTTCATGGAGATCCGAATCCGATTAAAGATCTGATGGATCTTTCATACGAGTAACTGAATCCGAATCCAAATACTTTTATAAAATCCATATTCGAATCCGACAAAGATCCGAATCTGATATTTAGATGGATATCCGATTAAATTAACAAATTTCAAATGCTTCAATTAAGTGCATTATAATACTTTTGATGAATATAGAAGGGGTACATGTAAAACAATTAAGAAAAAAATGAAAAAAATGTTTCTTTCAAATCATAAAATTACTTAAGTATCCTTAAAAATTAACTTATATATAAAATTACGTAAGTATTCTTAACATATATATAAAATTCCTTAAGTATTCTTATAAGTTAATCAGATTCGGATTTTATTCAGGTCGGATACATATGTAATCAGATCTGAATCCAATTATAAACGGATCCACTTATTTGAATTTGAATCCGATCCGACGGACATTTAATCAGATAAATATCCGATTTAATTAGATAAATTTATTTAGATTCGGATCGGTATCGGATCCAGATCCGACCCATTGACAGTCCTAGTAGAGACAACCCCAGGTGTGGAGCCCACCAAAACAACGACCAAGGAGCAAATGGTATTTTTGCCTCAGGCTATCTCTACACTACAAGGACCCCCGCAAAGAATTACCCCATAGAGTTTTGGACGTGCATGCGGGGAAGAAGACAGACAAAAAGGATACAATAATCATCGGTGAAAAGCAAGTGAGATATAGATTGGCTCCATTTTGATGGTTTAGCGGGATCCATTGTTTAGAAGCAATCCTAGAGTGATAATGCTTCAGTCATTCACGGTTTCAACATTGGCTGCATAGAGATCCAAGGATCTCTTTATAAATGATCCAAGTCAATCCGGACGATCTATTTGATGGGAAACCTTAGGATTAGCCATATATTATGGAAAATTATCAAAATCTCTTATTTTGGACAACTTGTTGTCCAAAAATATATTGACCAAAATAAATTACTGGTACAATATATTTATATTATATTATTTGCAATACGATTCTCTGGACGTGTCAATTTATGTCTCCCATATTTGCTTTTTCAACACAAAAAAAAATACCTAAGCTTTTCTTCCCTCCCTCTCTCATTCTCTCTCCAAACGAAAATCCTCTCCTTCTCTCTTTCTCTCTCCATACGATGCTCACCCTCTCTTTCTCCATTTCCACTGTAACAACCGATGCTCCGTCTTTAAATCCCTAGCAAATCCCTAGCCGAAACACAACCAAGAAAATCACTTCTCCAGCTTCAAAACTCTAGCTCTTCTTAACATTGACGTTTTCTTCTACACCAACAATCATCTAGAGATTTCAGTGAATTGTATTTTCTATCATTCTTTTTGATAAAAGTACTTATACCTGCAAATGAAAGAAATTTAGAATTTCATGACTACACTTTTTGTTGAACTTTATCAATAAGAAATTGTCATGTGGATGCTCTAAGAGCCATCAACTAAGGGGAGACCTAGGTATCTTTCCTTTCTATTTGAAATGGCTATTAAGAAAGAGCGGCCAATGATTCTTTCGAAACGGTTCCTATCTGTTGGTCAGACTTTTTGACAAAAATCCGATAGAAAGTTTTTCATGACGGCGCATGTAGGGAAAGGAGACTGACACAAGAGATACAATCATCAATCATCAATCAAGAGCAAGTGAGATATAGGTTGGCTGCATTTTGATGGTGAATGTGAGGAAGGAGACTTTGTGACAAAAAGGATACAATAATCATTGATGAAAAGCAAGTGAGATACAGATTGGCTGCATTCTGATGGTTTAGCTGGGATCCATTGTTTGGAAGCAATACTAGAGCGATAATGCTTCAGTCATTCACGTTTCAACATTGGTTGCACATAGATCCAAGGATCTCTTTATAAATGATCTAAGTCAATCCAGACGATCTATTTGATAGGAACCATATATATAATATTTTAACTTATATAAGCTACTAAATATGTACTAGATTTACCACTTATTAGTTATCATCTATTTTTTTTTATTAGTTGGCAAATGTCTTTGAGACTGAGTCTTGTTATGTGGCTTGGGGTTACTTATTCATGGAGAAGACTGACAATTTGGCAGGCTGAGACGGGCTTTACAAAGGTTATTAGGGATTTCGTGCATATCCAAGTTCGGCCTGACCAGTTTTCGGGCTCAAGAATAAATCCCAAATCTGGTTCTAGATTAATATAAAAATCTCGAACTTGCCCGATTAAACCTATTTTTTATTTTTTATTTTTTATTTTTCTTATTTTATTAATACAAACTTACAAGTTACAATACAAGATGCTACATATTCTTCACAATTTCAATAAAAAATACACGCCTTGCATGGTAATTAAAACCAGACTAGGCCAGGCTTATATATACCTAACCCAAGTCCGACCCTAAATACTTCGGGCTTCTTCTATAAAACCAAGTCTGACAAGCCTGCGAGCCCAAAATCCAAGCCTAAGCATGTTTTAAACTGGGCTTGCTTAACGGACCGGGCATTTATTACCAGTCATAGGAGAAGTGAGGAAATTATTGCAACAAGTATCTCCCTTCAGCATCATGCCCGAGAGTCGGGACTGAAAAAATAACTTCTGTACTGTTAAATAATGTTCATATCTACAAAACATCAAAATATATGCAAATTTTGAATTATCTGTTTAGCAAATTTTAATTTAATAACTTTAACCTTAAGTTTCCGATAGATTTCCAAAAGAATACAGTCAAATCATAATGGCCATGTAACATCATTACATCAGGCCCAGAGAGACAGATTTCATCACCTCCATTTGTATCATTTAAACAAAGAAACTTTTACCGCATCCACAATTACCATTTGAATGTTTAGTTCCAATTCTCTGCATGCAAGCAATAAATCTAAATATTGTACCTAAAGACTGTTAAAGTAAAACTCTAGAAATACCTAAGTACCATGAGCGCATGTTAAACACCACTTACTCTAAAAGCTCAAGTTGTTAGAGAACAGCACAACAATGTATATCAATTGCTTCAACACCCTCCGCACGTGCGGGCTCTACATGAGAACACATCCGTGGGATGACAAAGGATACCGAGGCAAACACACACCATACACTCACACGGAAACAACACATCTGTAGGAGAACAAATGCACAAATACATACCTCAAGGATTCGAACACTTGACCTCCCTCTCTGATACCATGTTAAACACCACTTCCTCTAAAAACTCGAGCAGTTAAAGAACGGCACAACAATGTATATCAAATGGTTCAATAACAGAATCTGATCAGCAGGGAGTCTCTAACAAGAAGCCTTTCTTTTAGCACTCTAACTACTAAATGCTTCCAGCGGGATGTAGGTCAGAAACTGTGGTGGATTGCCAGACCTCAACATAAACTGAAATTCAAAATCTGGAAAACAGAATAATCTTAAATTTGTTTTTCTTCCTTGGGTTTTGCTTTTTCTTCAACAACAAAACAAGTGTACATTTATCAACAAAATTTTCCTACAAAGAGACAGGAAAAAGTCACATTATGGAATTCAAGATCACCTAAAGATTTGACTAAAAAGAAAAACCACCTACAGAGAAGTTGGTTTTAGAAAACTTTAGCCTTTCTAATTGATCACCTCATTTCTCTTTCAATAAGAGGGTGTACATGACAGAAGTGATGCCATCACTTGGAATGTTTCAGCCTCATAAACCC
This sequence comes from Pachysandra terminalis, assembly GCA_031762675.1. Taxonomy (NCBI): domain Eukaryota; kingdom Viridiplantae; phylum Streptophyta; class Magnoliopsida; order Buxales; family Buxaceae; genus Pachysandra; species Pachysandra terminalis. The sequence goes on from JAUPMG010000001.1 coordinate 17,614,144, forward strand.
AAACCCTCCTCCATTTTTCACCTGCAAATACCACCCAGATTCCGGCGAACCCAACCCCCAAACCAACTCAAAACCGAACTTATC
>JAUPMG010000001.1:17626723-17643463 GCA_031762675.1 Pachysandra terminalis
CATCTTTTGTACCCAGTGAGCAGGTTCAATATTTTAAGCTCTTTTCTGAAGTAATAATGATCACCAAATGAATAAACAATTTGTCTCTGGAGTGTACTGTTCTTCTCATCAGTATGAGATTTCCGCATTACCCGAAGAAGTAGCTGCTTTATTGGTTTCAATGATAAGAACCATGAGTCTATAAAAGAGACCTGAAAACATAACAACATTATTGAAAACCCAAAATACGCAAAAGAATGACAATAAGAAAACCCACACGGGTTAGCTCAACTGCCAGGCTCTCCAGCTCAGAAACTGGAGGTACCAGATTCGAGTCCCTAGGCTTACCTGATATATGGTCCTTGTGGGTGGGGTCATGTATCCGGGGTTCACCCTATTCCCACTATGTGGGGCTAAGGGTTCTACATCACCAAAAAAAAAAAAAAAAATTCAAGAATTGAAAACACTTCAACAGCAAATGTTATCAAGTATGCCCTGCAGGAGTTGCACAATGTCAAAGATCACATACATGGATATCCAAAAACTAGGGTTTTCTTTATGCTTGTAAACCAACAGGATATTATTGTCTATACTGTTTGATCCTCTTATCTTAGCAATGAAACGTCCAAATCTTCTCTTGCAGGTGCAAGACAGCCTATGTCAGCGCATAAAATGATTTTCTGTTGGGGGCTATGATCTGCTGACACCGCAAGAGAGTTGCAATTTGTGATGATGAGCACAACAAGGTCACTCACATGCAATGTTTGTATGTTGTTTAGTAAAGAAAGTCAAATCATGAAATATTGGAGTCCACAATATTAATAACAAATACAACATGACTTATTGCAAACAAAAACAGAGATGCCCTTACTAATCCACACATGTAATTTCTGTCCTACTCCTGGATTCTAGCTCCCATTGCATTTGTAAATTTGTTAATGAACACCATGGATGAAGTGGACTCAGCCACTTCACCATTAGTGCACCATGTCAGGTGACCAGAATCAGGTCTGGAACAACCCTAGCTGTTGAAAGTATATTGCATTTAACAGCCAGAACAAAAGGGAGGAAAATCTTCATGATCTGTGACTCAAATATGGCCCCATACTCCGTTGAAGCATTACATTTTAGGTGAGCCAACCACCATGTGGCACACAAGTCGATTATCTCATCCTACTCTTGCAACTGATTTCATCTCAGCATTGTCTCTACTTCCACACAGCTGTGCTTATATATATATATATATATATATATATATACAGAGAAAGAGAGAGAGAGAGAGAGAGAGAGAGAGAGAGAGAGATCGGGTTTACTGGTGAGATGCACTTGAGTTATCACGATGGTGTGACAAATTTTGTTGTATGTTATAGGGGTTGTAGACAAGATGAGAAGAGGAAAGATGAAAATGAGTCGATAAGACTATGCAAAAATTATAATGAAATATAAACAACAATTATCTGTTTTGATGAACTGAGGTGTGACAATGTCATTGTCCTTGAAACCAAATTCGCCCTCTTTTGGATCGTATCCGCAGTGTGCCAGGTTTAGCAATTGGCCTCCAGGATTCAACAGTTTTCCCTTTCGGTAGATTACACGATCGTACAGGGCTAAGAATGAAGGAGACTTTGTAGCATTTGATTAGAGCTTGAAGAAATTAAAATTCTGCACTTGCAGAATTCTACAGAAAATTTCAAAGAAAAGGGAGGAGAGAGCTTGTTTGAAGCTTGAGTTGTTTTAATCAACAAAGGAAGAGAAGACCTCCTTTTTATAACCCAAGAGCTAGTCATTTGAGCCCTGATTAGGCCTAAATGGCTAGTCAATAAAAGCTTAATCATTTTGGACCTTCAAGCTCCAAAACGGCTCCACATTAAAACACAATCCAAAACTGCCCCTTTTTATTGCAAAATTGCACCAAAAACTGATTTTTTCATTAAATACAAAACGTTTTCAATTTAAATCAACCAAACTGTTTTTGAATTTAAAGCATAACTTTGAATTTTAAAATCACCTTCCAACAATCCCCCACGTGATTCAAAATTCAAATACAGACCCAGTCAAATGCTTAAAAGAATATTATGCAGTCATGTCGATGCAGTCATGTCGATGCAGTCATATCGATGTCTTTTGGACATCGAGTCTACAGAGATGAGGTGGAATAAATTCTTGAACCTAATCTCTTTTATGTAAACAGCTAATATTGAAACCCACATCATACCCTACCATAGTCTTCTTCTAGCGGGTTGACACATTTAGGCCATGTGTCGCCTGGATTTTCATGTGCTCTAGAGAGTTTGCCTAACTCTCAACAGAAGAGGCCTCACTTCACACTCACATAGGTAAAATTCATTAAGTATGTAATTGCAGCTAAACATACCACCTATCAAGGATATAGACTTTATTACGAGTTTTAGAAACTCATCCTCACACACTGTAATTAGCACTGCACACATCATAGAGATAGGTCACTATTCAGTGCTATCGAACTCCTCAAGTGCCTTGCTATACCCATTGAACCTATTTCCTAGGATCTCATTCATGTAGGTTGGATTGCCATCACTGGTAGTTCATTCTAAGAGGGCTTTAACCCCACCCCCCTCGATGTTTCACATACCAACTTCCTAGTTAGTAGTTTAGTTGAGGATCTGCTAGATTCTTTTCTGACCTCGCAAAGTCAACTGTTATGACTCCATTAATAAATCGTTTCCTTACTGTATTATGTATTAGATGTATATATCTGCTCTTCTCATTATAAGGGGCAATTTCGGATTGTGCTTTAATGTGGTGCCGTTTTGGACCTTGAAAGTCCAAAACGACTAATCTTTTATTGACTAGCCATTTAGGCCTAATTAAGACCCAAACGGCTAAATCTTGGATTATAAAAATGAGATCTTCTCCTTTGTTGATTAAAACAACTCAAGCTTCAAACAAACTATCTCCTCCCTCTTCTTCTATTGAAATTTTCTACACAATTCTGCAAGTGCGGAATTTAATTTCTTCAAGCTCTAGTCAAGTACTACAAAGTCTTCTTCGTCCTTAGCCCGATTCAACCGTGTAAGGGAAAACCGCTAAATCCTGGAGGCCAACCGCTAGACCCTGTACACTGAGAATACGATCCAAAATGGGGTGAATTTGGTTTCAAAGACAGTGACATTGTCACGCCTTATTTCATCAAAACAGACAAGTTTTGTATTTATTTCATTATAATTTTTGAATAGCCTTATTAACCCATTTTCATCTCTTTCTTCTTCTCATCTTGTCTACAACCCCTATATCCTACAACAAACTTGAAACCAAATTTTCTGTTTTTTTTGTTTTAAGACAAGATGAATCCTACAAACCCCTAATTCCTACAACAGCTTTTACAAGTGGCATATGATTTGGAAAACCCCACTTGCTCATTTGTACTTTAATGCAACCCCCACTTCACATAATAAATTTCAGCTTTAAATACATTTTGACATGGTATATAAGAATCCCTTCAATTTATGTTTTTCTTGCATGGAACACAAAACATATTAAACAATTTGACAAGTGCTATTAAAGTGACAAAATCCAATACAGTCAATGAGCCAACATGAGTGCAAGCATTATAGATGTCGCCTATTGATATAGAACCAATAGCAGATGATTATATGCAGCTACAGGACAAGAATGCGGGTTGGAGGTCTAAACGCGCACCCTAACTTCAAACGGCCGTAACTTTGCACTCATAACTTGGATTTGCTATTGTGATAGGCCCACGGATTTGCTCAACTAGCCCCACGGCATAAGCAATCAACTAAAGTTAACTGCCATTTCACGAGGCCAAAAAAGCTGTTTCGTCCCCCAAAATACAGTTTTTTTTTAGAAACTATCTATTTTAGTAAGTTTTGATTTAGTCTATTTTAGGGTATTTTGAGTCCTAGCTTGTTTTGTGAAGTTGTTATTAGTTGTTTTTAAGGGTAGTAGGAAAATTTTAGTCGAATTTGGTTTTTTTTTTTTTTTATTACTATTTTTAGCATTTTCTCTTGTTTTGGGAAATTTAGGGTTGTGAGAGTCCTACTACATATATATATATATATGTTATGTTAGGGATGTCAAAGGAGACCCTTGTTTTCCAGAAATTAATAAAGAATTCATTTCTTTTCTTCTTCCTTTTTGATTCAAGGTTTTTTAGTGTTAGACAGTGATCTTTCCCTTTGCGTTTCATGGTTTTGCTATGCCAGTATTGATGTAGAACGAGTAGAAGATGATTTACATGAAGTTGCAGGACAAGAAAGTGGGCCGGAGGTCAAAAAACACACCCTAACTTCAAACGACCCTAACTTTGCCCTCGTAACTCGGATTCACTATTGTGATATGTCCACGGATTCGTCTCAACAAGCCCCACAGTGCAAGCAATCAACAATAGTTCATTGCTGTTTTACGATGACAAAAATGGCCATTTCGGCCCCAAAATGGAGTTTTTCTAAAAACTTTCTTTTCTAGCAAGTTTCGATTTAGTCTACTTTAGGATCTTTTGAGCCATAATTTGTTTTGGGTTCATTAATAGTTGTTTTAAGGGTAGTAGAAAAATTTTAGTCGAATTTAGATTTTTTTAATATTTTTAGCATTTTTTCCTATTTTGGGAAATTTCGGGTTGTCAGAGACCTCAACACCGTCTTCTTCATAATCTGGCTCATCATTAGCTGCCACTTTTGTAGTAGTCAAATTAGCCATCTGACGTTGGGGACACTGGTTGGAATGATGCCCAGGCTGACTGCATCTATAGCATTTAATTTGGTTGCGATGGAGCATACAGGTTGATTAGGGAATTCTTCGTATTGCTAGACCCTGTTGCTTGTCTTGCTTGAACATTTATTGGATTTTTGTTTGTGTTGGTAGTTTGTTGTGTATTCTCACTAACATGTGCTTTCCACGATCCATGACCTGTGATGGGTTAGAAGAATTAAACCTCACAGAAGTCGTATTCCTCATACCTGGACGATCTAACAATGCCCCACCCTGGTGGCCAGTTGTACAACATTGCTAAGTGTGTAGACAGGTCCGCCCATAAATTTCGCAACCTACTGCGACTGTCTCTGCCAAATCATTTGTGCAGATAGGCAATAAAATTCTGCTGCATAATCACGAACTGTACGACTTCCCTGTCAGCAATTCTGGTACTGCTGGAATAGGACCTGATCATAATCTGTGGGAAAAAATTGTGCCCACAGTAACTGCTTCCTCCTCTGCCATGTACATATTAGTGCTTTTCCTTGCCTTGTTCGTGAAAGCTGAAGTTGCTCCCACCAAGCTGAAGCTCCTCCTTGGAGTTTATATGCCACCAACTTCACTTTCTTCTCTATAGGAATCTCCATATAATCAAAGAATCGTTCTACCTCCAAAAGCCAGCCAAGGAAATCTTGTCTATGAAGTTGGCCACTGAAGGAAGGGAGATCTACTTTCACATGAAAATCCCGTTCTTGTGCCATGCCTTCCCATCTTCCACCATGCCGAAGGATCATATCATCAACCTCTTCATTACTACAATCTTCATTATATGTTTGTCTACAATTATGCTCAAAGCCTGGGGGATCACGATCACAATCACGCCTATCAACATATAGAATAGTCTGATCATTATCCCGAATCTGTTGATGATTCAAATTTGTGTCAACATCCCAATCGCATCTTGCAGTTCTTGCATAGTTCGTTGAGTTTCTTGTTGAAAGGCTTGAAACGCTGCAACAATAATAATTCGATCACCTAAAGTGTGATCTCCAAGGATATTGCGACCCTGCTCATTGTTGAAACCCATGGGATCGAGGGTAATCCTCACTCTAATACCAACTGACGTAGTGGAACCGTGAAACGCGGAGGGAAAGATCACCATCTAACCCTAAATAACCTTGAATCCACAAGGAATACGGAAAAAAAAAAAACCAATTCTCTATTAATTTTTGAAAAAAACGGATCTTCTTTTACATCCCTAACATAACATATATATATATATATATATATAGAACTCTCGGTATCCTAAATTTCCCAAAACAGGAAAATTGCTAAAAATAGTTAAAAACCCAAATTCGACTAAAATTTTTCTATTACCCTTAAAATAACTAATAATGACTTCCCAAAACAAATTAGGACTCAAAAGACCCTAAAATAGACTAAACCAAAACTTACTAAAAATATAAAGTTTTTAGAAAAACTACATTTTGGGTCCGAAACATCCTTTTTTGGCCTCGTAAAACGGCAATGAACTTTAGTTGATTGCCTACGCCATAGTCTCGTCCAGACGGATCCGTTGACATCACAATCGCAAATCCAAGTAACGAGCACAAAATTGTGACGGTTTGAAGTTAGGGTGCGTGTTTTGACCTTTGGTCCGCTTTCTTCTTGTCCTACCACTCCATGTAATCATCTGCTACTCACTCTACATCACTTTTTAAGAGAGTTCACCGTCAAATGGGTGGTCTGGATTGGCCATGTCATCAATCCATGTGGCAAAAAAGTCACGTCTCAACAGGTAACTAAACCTAATGATGCAAACGAAAATACCTTTCATTATATATATATATATGCACATATACATATGTATCTATGTAAAACTGAATGGATAATTCCTATTCTTCCAAATAGTGGGTTCCACAAAGCATATCTTGTTTCAGCATTTTAGTTTACCAAGAACCATTCTTTGGTAAGCCATGCGTTCTCAAAATTCAACTTTTCCTCAACAAATCCATCCATGTCCTCTTTGGCCTTCCATTCTCACTCCTCACTGGTACTAACAATGGTCATGTGCTTTAGCATCCTCAAACAAAATACTTCAGCTTTTATTTGTTGCATGATCTGTGTAAGCCATTACCAGGCTACTTCCAATGTGTACACAAATTAATCTCATCATTCCTAGATCATCAAAAAAATCTTATCAATCCTAGTATTCTGAGGTTACACTCATCTCGATTGGATAGCACTCTACTACATTGGGTATCCACAATTGAGGACTTGCACAATAGTTACGTCGATTCTCAAACCTAATGAATTGATACAACCTAAGGATTCAATTGCAGCTTTCTCTATTTAGTACAATGTGCAATTTGATGACGAGACTATAGTAATTACCATGCTTGAATGAAAGAGACCTCAATTCACAGATGACTACCTTAGCACAATGTGAAATGGAAATAAGCATATAAGAAGTGGTGAAAGCTAGTATAGCAGCCTTCATTATTTTCACAGAATTATGGCTGGAGTGACTCCTAAAATTCAGGGTACAATATAGCCATGAAGTAACAGAATCAACCATGTTTTAAATATCTGATGAAACCAATACAAGAAAAGTGGAACTAATGTTGTATTACCTCATATAGTTGCACATTTTTTGAAGCACTAAATGCATCCCGAAAAGGCAAACTCCAAGAATTAATCATTGCCTGCAAAAGAAAAGACATTAATATATTGCAACAGCTGCCATCAGCAAGAGACAACTACAAGCCAAGCATTTATTGATACTACTAACTTTATAAAACAGTAGATGATATTGGGGACGTGTGTGGATGGACAACCTATTGGCATTAAAGGATTTTGTTACATTCTTTATTGTGAGGATAAAAATTCGGTAAGAAATGGAGAACATGTGCTTCCTATGAAAGCAACGATATAATGTTAAAGCTACTTAAAAGCATACATCATGCCCTATGAAGCATCTCATAATGCTCTTGAAAGTATTTTATAAACTGTCAAAGAAAAACGTTCCTAAAACCAACTCAATGTAGTATTTATATATACTTCCCTGATTGAATTCATTCCATCCGATTCAATTCTATAATTCATCAGTTGAAGCCATAAAATCACATCACATATGTCTCCCAAGTATGGTAGATTGCCCACCTTTTAGAAAATGACTGAGAAGTTCAACATCTCGACATGTTGAATGAAAGTCCAAGACCTCCAATTTCGCAAAACAAGCCAGGCAGATGGAACATATAAAGAACACGGTCAACGATCCTCAAGAAATAGAAATCTGCCCAAATCTGTACATGATGAATGAAATTCCTATCACAACAAGGGGCTGAAGCACCCTTCAAAGGTGCAAGGTAACGACACAACATTACAAAAGGGTATATTGATTAGGTCCTCGTGAATCAACCAAGGAAACACTTAACTACCACCACTAAGTAGATCCTCCATCAATGATACTATCAATGAGCCTATTGTATAAAATTGATTTGGAGGGAAATGCTGTATGATCCAAAGGTAGTCATAATTTTTATTTGTCAGTGAGCATCAAATAATCGAGAACTTATGCTTCATACACTGCGTAGAAACCTTTGAAAAAAATCGAATTTATAATTACCACCTTGTTGGCTATTCAACTGATTATATTGTTTCAAAGATAGCATTCCAGTAATCCTCATAGACAACGCAAATCAAAGAACGTCTAACTTTTACCTGAGAGCTAGCTCGAAATGAAAGACATAGCAATGATGCTGCCGGAATAGCCATTTCCTCGGCTCCAGCCCCATTTGCTTCAAGATTAATGGGTAATTTACGACTTCTACCATCCGAGAAATTCACTTCTACTGATGGAAACTTCACGGCTGCCATTGCCGGAATAAGTATCTTATTTGCCATCGCAATCTGCAGAAGTACAACAACAAATTCACAATGATATTCATCAAAAAGCTCAAAAAATTGATCGTCGGATACAACTGAGATGAAACCACTAGTTTCATACATCAAACAACAGAAATTAAAACGTAGGGCTTCACGACACCTACCTTACCACCATGTTTCTTGTGCTCCGACATGTCGGCAAAGTAACCTCTACTCATTTCATCTGAACTGCACTAAACCATAGGGTTTAAAAGAATCAATTAGGGCAAGAAAGAGGAGATTTTTTTTTTAATAAAAGAATGAACGAATATATGAGAGATCGTACAGTCTAGAGCGCTCTTTCTCGATGGCTTCTTTATTCCCAAACTGCAATGAAAGGTTTTTTTTGACATCCAGAAGAACGATTTCGATCAAAACCAATAAGAAGGGTTTAAAAGAGAGTAATCGATTCGGAATGAAAGAAGAATCGGAAAAGAGACAAACATGCCTGGTAAATGTCTAGGAAGCGATATGAAGTCCTTTGAATGGAGTTTTGTGAAGGGAGAAGCACAAGATCTCCTCTGTATCCCATGAAAGGAGACCTGAAAATCACAGCCTTGGTTGAGGATTGGTGGAGAATCAGTTGCTTCAGTCTCTGCATCTCTCTCGGTTGCTCACGTGCTCGCTCGCCGACCGTAGATTATAGCTGGAAATGGTTTAAACCTCCGTTAAAGTTAAATCTGTCTGCCGGATCAATCAATCAACTCAGGTCATCTCAGTGTTTCGAGAAATGGCTGGAGAGTCTTATCAAGGGATTATATGGTTCAAAGGTTAGACCCTATGATGGAACCGGCCAAACATGTGGATCAATCAATCAACTCGGGTCATCCCAGTGTTTCGAGAAATGGCTGGAGAGTCGGTTCATATGGATCAAAGGTTAGACCCTATATGATCGAAGCGGCCAAACCTGTGAACATAAAAAGGAGTAAATTGCACTTACACCTCTCAGTTATCTTATCTGATGACCGACTCACTATGTTTTCTGAAATGACAATAACACCTATCATAAATTTTGGACTGACATCGTTAACGGAAATAGCACAATTATTATGATGCCCTCGTAGCACCTTATTTATTTATTTTTATTTTTTGAACATTTTAGTCTTTCTTATTCTACCCCGAATCACACATCTCTTCTCCGATCACAACAACTAGACCTCTCTTCTCCTCCCACTCTCCCTTTTGTTTTTTCTGCAACAAGTTCTCCTCATCACAAACCTCTGCAGCACACCATCCGACCTCCCTTCTTTTTCCTTTCTTCTTCTTGGTGTTGCAGCACAGCAACAGCCTCCCTCATCTGATTTTACACATCTCTCTCTCTCTCTCTCTCTCTCTCTCTCTCTCTCTCTCTCTCTTTGTGTGTGCAGAGCACCAGGTACCACGATTCTCTGTTTTTCATTTTTTTTTCTTAAGGTAACTTCTTCTTGTTGCTGCAACAGCAGCCCCTCTCTCTCTCTCTCTCTCTATGTGTGTGTTATGTGTGTGTACAGAGCACCCACGATGCTCTGTTTTTCAATTTTTTTTCTTAAGGGGACGCAAGTCAATCAGAAGTATTTTTGTGATTCAAAGTTTGATGAGCGAGGAGTTTATTAGACATAAACATCGTTGATACAGGCGATGGATAATCTCTTCCTAATTTCTCTTTTTAACTTCCTGCAATCCTGGAAAACATCAATTGATACTGATCCTACTGTGTATGAATTAAGGATTATTTTTTTATCATGACCATACTGAATAGAGTATAAGAAATATGCAGAACAAGCGGGTGCATAGACCCATAATAGAAGGGAAGATGGTATTTGATGTTCTCGCCATTGACGGCATCCAGATTCCTGATAATCGGCCGGTTAAGTTTGATGTTCACGTTGCTAAAGTGAATTCAGATCATGTGGTGGGTCCTGATTTGGGCGAGTTTGCAGGAAGCTTAATGAATCTGAATCTGAATCCATTTGGAGATAAGGGTGTTGGTGTGTTGGAAAATATTCCCATAAGACTACACTGTTAATTAACAGAAATTAATAATAAATCGAAAATAATGAATCCAAATAATTAATTATAGAAATCTGTATGTGATAAATTCCAGTAAAAAGAACACAACTACTAATCAGACTTGTAATAACAACAGAATAGGAAAACTTATCTGATAGTGTTGATCGAGGCACAGAAGAATCTACTATCCTTAAGAATCAATTTCGCCCCATTCGGAACTTCCATAATACAGATGGCTCCTGGCAATCGATCTCCAAGATACAACGACCTAGACTCAGTATGCGTGCACTCGCAGTACTGACGTCTCGAACTTGTCAAAACGCCCAAGAAATCTCAGAGAACAGAGATGTTCAAATCAGAACCAAAGATTAAGCAGAGAGTATTTCGTATATCTCTGAAGAGACCTCGCGTCTCTTTTATAGTGATAATGACAACGGTCCACTAAAGGACACGTCTCTTAGTGGCCCTTAAATCTCTCTCTTGACTAAGTATTGTTACCATTTAAAAACGGCTACAAACTTAACAGCTAATATAATTAATTAATAAATTAATTATAAGTTATTAAAGAAAAATATAAATGTAGACAGGGGAAGGTTAACTATGTATCTAATGATACACCACACCACACCATGCCAAGCCTCGACCCGAACCGAATCAAAATCGAACCGGACCGGACGGACGGCAACAGTAACGAGCGCGTGTGAAAGGCAACAATGGAAAACTCAGCAATGTCTCTCCATCACTCTCCTTTGTTGGGTCTCCAACCCAACTAAATTCAATCCTTATATATATATATATACACAAGGAAGAAGATATGGAGTTCCAATATGGGATACTCCTTTTTCTACAGACACAAAGATAAAAATGGAGGGAAAATTTAAATTGCATGAAAAGTCAAAAGCCAAAATCTGAAATCTTTGAAACCATATAAGACAAAACATGAACACAACAAAAACATTGTTAGATAAACCCAACTTTGAAAATCCCATAATAAGGCCCACAATTTGATAAGGCCCACAATTTGAGACACATCCAACAATCCCCCACATGGATCTAATTGTATAATAAAATAGTTAAATAATAATATTATCAAAATTGGGCAAGAACGAGATGCAATGATGCCGATGTCTTGTAGACTTGAATCAACATTTAGTGTTAACAAATTGTGATCCACAGATATTCAATGAAAAAAATTCTTGAACCTAACATCTAGTATTGTCGGCGGTTTGGACCCCTGACAATAAGAATTCAAACTGTTGCATATGATCAAACGGTGGCAGTCTCTAACCGCCGCGAACTAGCGCCGTAAGAAATGGTTTGCTCGGCGGTTCACGACCGCCGAGAAATGCTGAACATTGGTCGGCGATTTTATGAAACTGCCGACAAACTTATCCTTCTGTCGGCGGTATAAGAAAATCGTGACAACCGCTGAGGCAGGTTTAGACGGCGGTTTTATTACATATCCCGGCGGTCTAAAACCGCCGGGAAAAACCAAGTATTTTATCACACACATCTCATTCAGTATTTTGACAAGTTCTCGATTGGGCACGTTAAGACCATGTGCCGTACCTAAATTTTCATGAGGCTCTAGAGAACTAGCCAAATTCTCATAGGAAGCGGCCCTACTTCCACACTCACATAGGTGAACACATCAAGTGTGCACTGCAACAAAGCATACTACCCAAAAAAGGCTACGAGTCCATTAAGAGTCAATGACTCATCCTTACACATGTCACAGTCAGCAATATCTACATTATAGGGAGGGACATAGAGTTAAAAACTCATGATGATAGTGTATACTCTGAGTTGCTCTGTGACTTGTTTTTACCCATTGAACCTAATTCCTCGGATCTCCATTCACATGGGTTGGGTTGCCATCACAGGAAACTCGCTCATTGGGTTTAAGACCCGCCCCCCTCGATTTCTCTTGGATTACCTTTCGAGATAATCCTTTGGTCAGAAGATCTGCTAAGTTCTTTTCTGACCTTACAAACTCAATTGTAATGACTCCATTGCTAATCAACTGCCTAACAATATTATGTCTCAATCGTATATGTCTTTTCTTTCCATTATAGATTCTATTTTTAGCTATAGTTATTGCAACTTGTGAGTCACAATGAAGAGATACAGATGAAATTGGTTTGGTCCCCTAAGGTATATCTGCTAAGAGATTCCTTAACCATTCAGCTTCTCCTCCTGCCATCTCTAATGCTATAAACTCTTCCATAGTGGATCTGGCTATATAGGTTTGTTTTGTTGACTTCCAAGAAATAACTCCACCTCCTAAAGTGAATACATAACCACTAGTGGAGTTTGTCTCATCATTATCTGACATCCAGTTAGCATCACAATATCCTTCAAGTATAGCTGGATATCCAGTATAATTTATTCCTAGATCCATTGTACCTCGTAGGTATCTAAGAAGTCTGTTTATTGCAATCTAATGATCTCGTCCAGGATTATGGGTGTATCTACTAAGTCTGCTCACAATATATGCTATGTTTGGACAAGTACAGTTCGTCAAAAACATCACACTTCCTATGATCTTAGCGTATTCTGGTTGTGATACACCTACTCCTCTAGTCTTAAATAAGTGAATGCTAGGATCATAAGGTTTTTTAATTGGATCATAATCATAATGATTAAATTTTCTAAGGAACTTCTCTTTATAATGAGATTGAGTCAACACAAAATTTCCATTACTCCTAATGATTTTGATCCCTAGGATAACATCAGCTTGTCCTAAATCTTTCATGATAAATATAGATGATAAGAATGACTTAGTATTTTTCACTCTCTAAGTCAGTTCCAAATATCAACATATCATCAACATACAAGCAAATAATAATAATAGCAGTATTTTAAGTATAGATACTGTACACACATCTATTTGAATCATTGATCACATATCCATGAGATATTAGAGTTTATCAAACTTTTCATGGCATTGTTTTTGTGCTTGTTTTAGTCCATACAATGATTTAACAAGTTTACATACTTTATGTTCTTGTTCAGGAACTACAAATCCCTCAGGTTAATCCATATAAATTTCTTCTTCTAAATCACCATTTAAAAATGTTGTTTTAACTTCCATCTGATGAACTACCCGTTTATGAATGAATGCTATGGCAAACAATACTCTAATTGTTGTTATTCTAGTAACAGGTGAATATGTATCAAAGAAATCAACCCCTTCTGTTTGTGTGTATCCCTTGGCTACTAACTTAGCCTTAAATATATCTATGGATCCATCTGGTTTCAGTTTCTTTTTAAACACCCATTTACGCCCTATAGTTTTACATCCTCTAGGGAGATTCACAAGTTCCCAAGTTTGATTTGACAGTATTGAATCTAATTCACTATTAATTGCATCCTTCCAAAAGGTTGCATCGACAGAGGTGACTGCATCCTTATATGATTTCGGATCTTCCTCTGTTAAAAAGGCTGTCACAAAATCTGAACCAAAATTGATTTCAATTTTAGCTCTTTTACTACACCTAGGTTCCTGTTCTAAAGCATTTTATTTATTTAAATTTTGAGTTAACGCTTTAGATACAGTTTGTTGTGAATCTTCTTCATTTGTTTTCTTCATAGGAAATGTAAGTTCAAAGAACTCAACATCCCTAGATTCTATTATAATATTTGTATCTAATACATTATTTATAGATTTTAAAACTAGGAACCTATATGCAACACAATTTTCTGCATATCCTATAAATACACAATCATAAGTTTTAGGTCCGATTTTTCAAAAGCTTCATCTTTACTTCTTAAAATATATACTTGAGTATATCTAGAGAAGTCATCTACAAATATTATGTAATATCTTTTACCTCCTCTACTCATATAGTTTTTAAAGTCTCCTAGATCATTATGAATTAATTCTAAGAGTTTTGACTTTCTTTCAGTTGATTTAAAAGGTTTATTGGCATACTTGGCTTCCATGCATACTTCACATTCAGAGAATTCAGAATGAATTAAGTTTGGAATTAAACTTAATTGTTTCATACGTTTATAGAAGCAATATTTACATGACTTAGTCTAGCATACCACATATCAATAGATTCAGCAATATAAGCAGAAGAAGTACTAGCTTTATTCACGTCTTCAAAGGAAGTATCAGTATAAAGAGACCCCCATTACAAAACCCTTTTCCCACAAATTCCTCATTCCTAGTTAGAACTAATTTATCACCCTCAAAGACTAACTTAACTCCTGCTTTATTAAGCAAGGAGCCAGAAACAAGATTCCTATGCATATCAGGAACATGGAATGCTTCAAACAAGGCAATGGTCTTTCCAGAAGTCAGCTTGAGGAAGACCTTTCCTTTTCCAACAACTCAGGCAGCACTAGCATCTCCGATGAAAACATACTCTCCATCGCCCACCTTCTCATAGGTGGTAAACAAACTATTGTCAGTGCAACTATGTCTGGTAGCCCCAGTGTCCACCACCCATTCCTTCACATTACTGATAAGGTTAATCTCAGAAACAACTGCAGCAATTATATCTATTTTAGCAAGGTTATCCTATGGTTTGTTATCATGATTGTCTTGCCCTTTCATCTTCCAGCACTCAACAGCCACATGCCCTAATTTCCCATAAACAAAGCAAGGTCCCTTCTTCTTCTTCTTCTTCTTCTTCTGTATTTTATCACTCTTCTTAAACCTCGTGTCTTTGGAAAGCGGTTTCTTGCTAAACCGTTTTCCAAACTTCAATTTATGTGACTTTTCTGGAATCTTGGTCTCTACAATATTAGCCTTAGTGGAAAATTCATGAGAAATATCTTTCGTATCCTTCAAACGATTGGTCTATACGAATGTGGACAGCAAGATCTTCTAAAGATAAATGTGTCTTCTTGTGTTTCAAGGAATTCCTATATTCTATCCATGATGGTGACAGTTTCTCTATAAGAGTTGCTGCCTGGAAGGTCTCATTTATTGTCATTCCCACAGTGTGGATTTCATGAATAAGATTCAAAAATTCATGTACCTATTCCATAACAGATTTTTCATCTATCATTTTGAAGTCTACAAATCTCCCAACCACTACTTCTTACTACCAGCATCTTCTGTAATGTATTTCTTTTTCAGTGCATCCCAAACCTATCTAGCAGTCTTATAAGTGCAGTAAACATCAAACACAGAATTGGATAATGTATTCAACATATGCCCATGACAGATACAATCATTCTTATCATTTATAGATTTATCAAAAGAATGAGCAGGTTCGAAAGTATAAAAAATCCCTTTCAGTAAAAAAGACATATGCCACATTCATGGTTTCTAAAAGAAACAGAATTTTTTCAGACCACCTACGGTAGTGTTTTCCATCAAAGGGCTCAAGTTTGGACATGTCTGGTAAATTACCTATCCGATTGATTAAACAGTGCAGATAATCGATTCTTAAGATTGTTGGAAAATATTCTGATAAGACTGCACTGATTAATTAATAGAAATTAATAATGAATCCAAATAATTACTTATAGAAATTTGTATGTGATAAATCCCAGTAACAAGAACATAGCTACTAATCAGACCTGTAATAACAGCAGAACATGAAAACTTATATGTTAGTGTTGATGGAGGCGCGGAAGAATTCGTTATCCTTAAGAATCGACCGGAACTTCCGTAGTGTAGATGGCTACTGGCGATTGATCTCCAGGATACAACAACCTAGACTCAATATGTGTGCACTCGTCTATCTCTTAAGAGACCTCACAACAACGGTCCACTAAGGGACGTGTCACGTAATCTCTCTCTTGACTACGTATTGTTACCTATTAAAAATGGCTACAAACTTAATAATTACTATAATTAATTAATAAATTAATTATAAGTTATTAAAACAAAATATAAATGTAGACATGGGCAACTTAACTACATATCTAATAATACAACACACCACACCACGCCACGCCACGCTACGACCCGAACCAGACCAGACGGACGGACGGCGGTAGCAACGCGCGTGTAAAAGGCAATCCCGAACAACTCAACAGTGTCTCTCCATCACACTCTCCTTTGTTAGGTCTCCAACCCAACTATATATACATATATATACACACACACACACACAAGGAAGAAGAGATGGAGTTCCAATGTGGGATTCTCCTTCTTCTACAAACACAAAGATAAAAATGGAGGGAAGATTT
>JAUPMG010000001.1:17645155-17656825 GCA_031762675.1 Pachysandra terminalis
CTTCTTAGCAAAATTAAACTATTTACATTACTTGATTAATTAAGGTAACACGACTACAAGTGTATATATATATATATATATATCAACTTAAATTTTACGGTTACTCTTACCGAGGTGCGTCGCATTCACTTTCGATCATGCGACCCGATCCACTTTTAATCCGGGCCAACCTAAATAAAAGAAAAATCAAAGTTTTAGCTTTTACTGACACATGGTATTACAATATGTGAGACTCAAAACCAGACCGACCCTGATTTCTCGTAAGGAGGACCAAGGAAATGATGTGAGGATGTCGGGCTTTGTGATGAGTGCCAGTGAGAGATAACTTCTCTGGAGTCCCGAGTAGACTATGTAAATCTGAAATGATTTATGGTGAGGGACTAGCTACTCCAATATCCAGGCAACACACACACACACACACACACACACATATATATATGATACTATATTGTGAGTAATTTGATTGGTAGTAGTGAGTTGTGATGTGACTCGAGGGAGAGTCCTGTGTGGTGCCTCAGATATTGTGCCATCATAAAAAATAATGGTGGGACTTGACTTCCCATGGGTTGAGAAACCCTAAAACTGTGTTGTAGACACCAAATGAGGATCAACAACAGAAACTATCCGCGCGCCCATATACGCGGATAATCTGATTGCAAACCATCATAAGCTTCCTATCCATTATCACAACAAAAGCAAACAACTTAACTAATTAACCAACCTTCTGCAGTCAATCCAGATCAAACCTAAGTTGGGATGTTGGTCACAACAACCTTGGAACACCAAGATTGACTCCCCGCAGGTAGGCTAGATGCCTTCAGGTCAAATCTTGTTTCCGGAATCCAATATCAATCAATGGCCGAAGCCCCACATCATCCACCTAGGTTATCCTCAAAATCACAAACTATTGTGCAACTCACAGGGTCTTCAGTGGAGTGGTCAGTGTACCGAAGCCTACCAAACACCCAAAATGAACTAAAATCAAGTCTCACATCCAGATTTTGGGAAGCTTTGTAGAAGGCTATGGGCACGAGATTAGATTTCAGCATAGCTTATCACCCACAGTCGGATGGTCAGACCGAGAGGGTTAATCAACTTCTAGAGGACATGTTGCGAGCTTGCGTGATGGATTTCAGTGGAAGTTGGGGAGAGCATCTACCCTTAGTAGAGGTTTCTTACAACAACAACTTTCGTGCGAGTACAGGCATGGCACCTTTTGAAGCTTTGTATGGCCGCATGTGTCGTTCACCTGTGTGCTGGGCCAAAGTGGGCGAGGGAAACATTCTTGGACCTGAGCTCATGCAACAAAGTACAGAGAAATTGATGCTCATTTGGGAAAGATCGAGGATAGCACAAAGTAGGCAGAAGAGCTATGCAGACAACAGAAGACGAGAGTTAGAATTTTCTGTTGGAGACTGGGTGTTTCTCAAGGTTTCATGTTGAAAGGTGTAATGCGATTCAGGAACAAAAGAAAGCAAGCTCCTCGTTTTGTCAGACCTTTTGAGATCCTCGAGCGGATCGGACGTGTTTCATATTGGATAGCCTTACCACCATAATTGTTAGTCATTCATGATGTATTTCACATATCACTCCTACGAAAATACAAGCCAGATCCTTCTCATGTGCTAGATTGGACGTAGTTGCAACTTTAAGAAGATGTGAGTTATGTTGAAAAGCCGATGCGGATCCTAGACCGAAAAGAGCAAGTGTTGCGGACGGAGACTACGATTAGTGAAGTCCGGTGGGGACATCATGATGAGACAGAAGCCTCTTGGGAGAGAGAGTTAGAGATTTAGAAGCATTATCCACATTTGTTCACAGATTGAGGTACGCAATTTCGGGGACAAAATTCTTGTAAGGGAGGTAGATTGTAAGGACTTAAATCCACTAAAAGTCTCCTGCATTTAATGGTTTGATTTTATATGATTTAATGGTATTTTTCTGGATTTATTTAGTATATAAGTATGGTTGATTTACATTGTCAATTACTGTGTAATATAAATTTGAAGTTTGGGGGATATTATGATATTATATAAACTTTGGGGCTGATTGAATTATAAAATTCAATCAAGCTTGGTTGCGCGCGATCAACGTGCGTGCTGATTGTACAACCGAGTGGTTATGGAAAGAGTAGTGGACATGGTAGGAGTGAGGTTTAAGGGGAGAAGGAATCCATTCTCACCCTCAATCTTGCTGTGAATTCAGATCTGAGATTAGAGAGAGGTTTAGAAGAGAGAAGAGAAGAAAGCCTTGGTCGAATATGAAGTGTTGGAGCATTCTCTTGTCGCAGTCGACATTTGAAGGGAGAAGAAACGCCTACGAGAATCTTTTCCAAACATTAGAAGATTACAGGTAAGTTGCTAGAACATGTATAGTGTTCTTATTGGGATTTGATCTCAATTTTTTGGTTTGTACTTTGATGGTGTTGATTATTGTTATGTGTATGAATCCTCGTTAAAAGTATGTTTAAATGATGTGTTTAATGTATGAAGATGATTTTGATGTTGTGAAAGTGTTTACATGTTGTATGGACTTGATTCGGAACCCAGGAGTTCGGATCTCAAAAACCTAGAAAAGACCCAGAATTCGTAATAGTTCGATAGAGTAGGTCCACCGACCACTTTAATTATTTGATTTACATGATTTAATGGCATTTTTCTGAATTTATTTGGTATATAAATGAGGTTTATATGCAATGTGATTTTCTGTGTAATGTAAATATATAGTTGGGGGTTATTTTGCTAATATGATAAAGTAGAGGGGACTGATTGAAATAAAATTCAATCAGTTACGTTTTGGGAACTGGGCACGTGATTAATTAAACGTGCGAAACGGTTATGGTATGGAACATGGGATGGTTTTGGTAAGGTGAGGTTTAAGAGATAGGGTTTCCAATCTCACCTCATTCTTGCTCTGATTTTTTAGATATGAAGTTTGAGAGAGTTGCAGAGGAGAAAGAGAAGAAGAAGACGTTTGTTGAAGCCAGGATTTCCTTGGAGGTTTTGATTGTTTGCAGCCGCGATTCATAAGAGAAGATCATCAAAAGAGTTTTTCTAGACCTTAGAAGATTCAGGTAAGTTGCTGGAATAAGTATAGCTCTCTTATCGAAATCTACATCTCAAGTTCTTGATTTTGAATGATGTTTGTGTTTATTGATGATTAGATGCTTGGATTCTCATAATAATGGTTTTAAATAATGTATTTGATGTTTGTTTATGTTTTCGGAGTTGTGGATATGGATTTATGGTGTTTAGACTGGATTTGATAACCTAGATTTGGATTCTGAGACCTAGAGAAAAAACCCCAGAATTTTCCAGAAATCGAGCAGTTCGGCAGACGTCGGTCCATCGACGCCTCTGCCGACAGAGAGTGAAATTTAGTTCATTTTGGGAGTTCGGCAGACGTCGGTACACCGACAACTCCATCGAACCCCTTGTAAGTTACAGACCCACTTCGGTCCACCAACCACCCTACCGACAGAGACATAATTTTAGTTCATTTTGGCTATTCGGCAGGCTTCGGTCCACCGACGCTTCTGTTGACAACACAGTATGTTGCACAATTGTTTGGGATTTTTGGAGGATGACCTAGGTGGATTATGTGGGGCTTTGGTCGTTAATTGTTGTTGATTCCGGAAGCAAGATTTGGCAGTGGAGAGTCAATCTTGGTGTTCCAAGGTTATTATGACCATCATTCCCACCTTAGGTTCAATCCGGTTTGCTTATTAAGAATTAGTTAATCTATATGATTGTTGTGCTAGTTGTGATAATGGATTGGAAGCTTATGAATGTATGCAATCAGATTATCCCCGTGTATGGGTGCGCGGATAGTTTCGGTTGTAGACCTTCATTTGATAACCTCTTTTAATGCATTACATACTAGGTTGCTATCAAGTGATAAGTGAACCGGGAGGTGAAAATCTACGAAGAAACAACTGCGATGCCTTCGGTTGGGTTGACTATATACCCGTGGAGTGAAAGGGCCCACTTAAACTAGGGTAGGATGCCAGAGTTCATCCTATACAGGTTCGCTAGTCCTCGAGTATTGTGCACTCGTAAATTAGCTATATGGTAGCCTTCGTGCCATGGGTTAGCGCCCGAAACGGAGATGGGACTTCCGGTAGTTCATTGGACCATGTCCTAAATCGGTTATTGTTGTGAGAACGTGAGGTCCACTTATCATGAGATGTTAATCTTAGTACATTCATTATGCATACATATCATTAATTTTGTGATGATTTTCATTGCATCCATCTTTAGGCATGTGAATGATTTCATCTCATCTAATTCCATCTCATTTAAGCTACTCATTTGCTATTGGATTATTGTTGTACTAACCCCTTGTGATTTGATCTCCATAAGAGGACGGATGACTATTTCATGCTTCTTACTGGGCATCATAGGCTCACACAATGTTTTATGTTGTAGGATGGGAGGAGGAGGGACTGCATTAGCTGGATCGTTGCTGCTTGTGGATGTATTTGTTTTTCCTTATATTGATTATTGGCTTGTACTCCTGAGGGAGTTAGACTTGTGTTTTTGGATGTAATCATGTAGTTGTTTTAAACTTGATGGATTCGTGGTTTGACTTGTTGGTATCCTAGCCCAGCTAAGGCCAAGGATTTGATTTCGGATTTATTATACTTTACTTCTTTGAGATTAGTTGTTGTAGTACTTTTGCACTCTGATTTAATTTGGAATAAAAGTATCTATTGCTTTTGTTTACTTATGATTGTGGTAGCAATCTGCGGTCCAGATGTGGATCTTGAAGGTCTCACCTCGAGATCCGTGCAATCCCTCATTGGGAATCGTGTCATGCGATTTGGGGTGTGACACCGACAGAGACCCAAATTTAGTTAAAAATGGGTGTTCGATAGGCGCCAGTACACCGACAACTCCATCGAGCCCCTGAGATTTCACAGTGACCATTCGGTACACTGACCACTCCACCAACAGAGACTTGATTTTAGTTCAGTTTGGGTGTTCGGTAGGCTTCAGTACACCGACCACTCCACTGACGACCTTGTGAGCTGCACAGTAATTTGTGATTTTGAGGATGACCTAGGTGGATGATGTGGGGCTTCGGCATTGATTGATATTGGATTCCGAAAACAAGATTTGACCTGAAGGCATCTAGCCTACCTGCGGGGAGTCAATCTTGGGGTTCCGAGGTTATTGTGACCATCATCCCAACTTAGGTTTGATCCGGATTGACTGTAGAAGGTTGGTTAATTAGCTAAGTTATTTGCTTTCGTTGTGATAATGGATAGGAAGCTTATGATGGTTTGCAATCAGATTATCCGCGTGTATGGGCGTCCAGATAGTTTTTGTTGTTGATCCTCATTTGGTGTCCTCGTTTAATGCATTACATACTAGGTTGATGTCAAATGATAAGTGAGCCAAGAGGTGAAAATCTACGGAGAAACTACTGCGAAGCCTCTGCTTGGGTTGACTATATACTCGTGGGCTCAAAGGGCCTACTTAAACTAGGGTAGGATGCCAAAGACCATCCTATACAGGTTCGCTAGTCCTCGAGTATGGTACACTCGTAAATTAGCCATATGGTAGCCTTCATGCCATGGGTTAGCGCCCGGAACGAAGAGGGGACTTCCTGCAGTTCCTTGGACTCTGTCCTAAATTGATTATTGTTGTTGAGAAGTGTCATATGAGGTCCACTTATCAGGGGGGGTATTAGTCTTAGTACGTTCACTATGCATTCATTTCATTATTTGTGTATTGTTTCTCATTGCATTCATTATAGGACAAGTGATTGGCTCATTCATCTCATATTAAAATACTCATTATTGTTATTTTGTTATTACTGTACCAACATTGTGATTTGATTTCCATAAAGAGGACGGGTGATTGTTTCATGCTTCTTACTGGGCATCATAGGCTCACACAACTTTTCATGTTGCAGGATGGGAGGAGTGATTGTATTAGCTAGATTGTTGCCGCTTGTTGGCTTAGATGCTTTCTTTCCTTGCTGTTGGCCTATACTCCTGAGGGAGTTTACATTTTATTATTTTGACGTAATAACTAGTGGTTGTTGGAACTTAGTTTGGATTGTGATTTTAGACTTGTTGATCCTGGCTTAGCTGAAGCCAAGGATCGTGATTTTTATTGATTTTATGTACTTTTGTTGCTTTTCTGTAGTAAGACTTCCACACTTTGATTAAATGGTTTAATAAAGGTATTTGTTACTTTTATGTTCGCTTGTGGTTTGGTAGCAATACGCGGTCCAGTTGTGGATCCTGAAGGTCTCACCTTGAGATCTGTGCTATCCCTAATTGGGAATCGTGCCACGGGATTTGGGGTGTGACAAAGCGCTTGCGTTAGCTTTTCAATGGAATCAACCATCTGTTGAAAAACGATCATCTGTTACATCGGCTTTGACACCATTACTGGTATAACAGTGCTTGTAGTAGAATTGAAAGAATCTTGCTTAGGTAATGGGGAGGTCCCAGAATGAGATCTGCCCCTTGACCTGGTGCTGGATTCCGTGTTCGAAGAAGAATATTCGGTTCCTTCCTTCACATTTTGGGAGGAGGAAGGGAGAGTGAGCATACTCTTTGATGAAACGCCTTTCTTAGTGTCTTGCATGAAGGGATGCTCCAATGGTGGTACCAGTCGAGACTCCCCAGACATAGTTCTGGACCGTGTTGCCGGTATGTTTCGGACAATGGTACCAAAAGACTTGTTGGATGGAGGATCCACAGTTTACTTGGCTACCATTTTTTTGCTGTTGAGATTATCATCGACTCGAAAGATGAGAGTGTCCCACCAGAAATTTGTTCACAAAAAATTTCGTGTCTTTTATTCAACTCAAAATTTGATGACAAATTACACGATAGTAATTGCTTAATAAAGAGAAAGAGATTTGACTCTCATGATGGTGCTCGATCACGTGAGCGTCCTCAGATTAACGAGTGCTTTGATGAAGAGGAGGGCCAGGTGGCGTGACTCTGGAACTTCGAGATGGGTGCAGGTGTCCTTCACTCCGTGCTTTGCGCGTAGTCGGTTGTGAAGATTTTCTCCTTAAGAAGAGCCTTTGTGATGGCATATTCCTTTTTGGTAGAGACGATTGTGAGAGATTAATTCTTTACGAAGAGTTCTTCTCCAAGGCTTTAAGGCATCAGCAGTTCCTTCTCCTTGGCTTATGGGCTTTCGAGGATGTAGGACTTGTCAAAGCTTCGGTATCTCTTCTCCTTGGCTTCTTCCTATTGGGAGCCACACTTCTTCTCTTTGGCTTCTCCTCTGGTTTAATGATTTCTCTGGGCAGTAGTACTTCTTAACTTGTGTTTCTGTCCTCTGATTTGAGAGAGAGGGCCCCTATTTATAGATGTAGAGAGGCCAGAGTCTTGTAATTCTCCACTATTTATAAATAATTATCACAATTTAAAGATAATTTAAAAATTAAGTAGATAACTTCTGTGGGACCCATTTGAGGGTAACTCACTTAGCCTTCTTCTCTCTTTTTACTTAAGTTAAAAGTTCATATTTATCTTTTAGAACTTTATTCTTAAGTGGAGTCCACTTTCTGAGATCATGCCACTTTGATAATTTTAGATCTCTAATATTTATGTTCCTACAAACTTGTTTATTGTATTTGTTTTTGTATGCTTTCTTTTCTCGAGATTCCTTGAAGAAGACCAAGTTAGTGGCAATTACTTTAGTTGATGACATTGATTCCATGATATAAAGTGGGTGCATCACATTCCTCAGCATCATGATTTCAATTGATTGCAGGCCTCTACAGTAAGAAGCTTGCAATTGATAATTACAGAAAGAAGCTTTGCTTCTGCATGTCTTCAAATTTGTTTTCCTTTTCCTCTCTGTTTTTTTTTTTATTTGAAGTTTGAACTGCTTGTATACCTCTTTAGACCCAATTTTGTTCATACAAATTTAGAATCTGAAGTGTAATAGTATTGGTAACAAAAATTGAAGAGGATTATTTACCAAGAACAAACACCATATTTTTCTGGTTTTTGCTGTAGAGATAGACAAGAGACAGATATACATGTCCATATTGAGGCATGACCCAATGAGGTTTTTTCCTATGTACTTCTAGTTTTAGTTTTCGTTAGCTCTAATTTTTCTTACTAAGATCGGCATAATACTTTGTGATCCATTTGTCGATGATTTCGATCTCTTTGTTCCGTTGCATGACTAACCACTTTGGATCATCTTTTCTAGTTTCAAGCATATCTAAGCAATGTGAACCTGCACAATATGCATGTATTAGTAGGAATAATATGTTGCTATTAACTAAAATTTAATGAAGAAATTAAGATAGATAAGGTAACCGTGATGAAAAACACCCTTTGTAGCAAGTATTGGCTAATATAGGGATCCTAATGTTAACTTAAAAACTTTCCAAAATGTAAAGAGTTAAGGACATACCCTTGGTTGTGTATATAGCTAGGACACTATCTGATATATTCTCTAAAACCCTGTAATTAAAGACAAGAAAAATTTCTAAAGCAAATATTTGAAAATATAAAGAAAACAAAGGTAGATGGTATATTTAAAGTTTCTTTCTTATTAATTACCCTCCACTGCTATAAGGGTCTTGGAGTCCATTGGAGAATATAATGTTGCTGGCAAACCTCTTTAGAATCGCTTTTATATCCTGCAAATTTAGAAATGGAAGTGATAAAGGATTATATCTACCAAGAAAAAACACCATATTTCAGGTATTTGCTCTAAAGGTGGATGAGATCAGACACATACATGGACTCCATATTGAGTTGTAATCCAATGAGGTCGAGGGGAGACGCCGTATGAGTGATTACAATTCTTAATGAAGCTGTTTAGATTGAAAGGTAAGGCTTGGAACATAGTATCGTTGCTACTACGACCTATCGGTATTATCATCTCGGTACACCTCTGAAAGCCACAGCATTAATTAAGAACAATGGTGTTGGTGATTTCTTGAAAAATGATTAGGCATTGATAAACATATATATTAGTCACCTGCCAGTCCCATCCTGCAGATGTTTCAGTTGGATAAGTGTATACATTTACATCATAGCATTTCATCTTCCCCATATAAGCTATAACACCTGCAAATACCCGACTAAGTATATCGGTTCCTTTGGATGCTTCATCTATTCCTTTGCAGATATGAGTAATTGGTTTTTCTTGAGGAAGACCGTATTGCGCTGCTTCTGCATATATCGAATCTAAGTAGTCTTTGAGCTCAAAAGATGTCTTCAAGGGGCTGATGAAAATAAACAAGGACACAATGTACAAAAGATTATTATACATTAAAGCCACAGTTTCTAACCAAAAGATGAAAAAGCTAGATTCGTGGTTACGAGCAAGTCTTGAATTTTTTGCTTAGGATTGAGAGACCATTGGCCTTGGAGGCGATTTTATCGATTTCGGACCATGATTGACGTATGGTATTGTAGCAATTCTCACTAGCTTCCTGCATCATCCACCACAATATGTACTAACATCTTTGTACAAAAGGGGTTCAATGCAATGTAAACAGAGGTTTAAGTTCAATTTCTCACTTTAAAATCCTTTGTTACAACAGAATAATATCCATTCTGTGGTGTGATTTTCTCAAAGTATAGAATAGGTGCTGATGAGGCTAGTGCTCCAACCGCGATATGTGGATACTTTAGGCGAAACCATGATGCAAGCACTGAAAGTATATAAGATTCAAGGAAACAAGATCAAGAGAGATATGAATTATATTCTATTTTCATTGATGAGTTCGTGATCACTTACTTCCTCCATAAGAACATCCAATGACGATGACCGGTGAAGTCTCCATTGATAAGTTTTTCTTCAGACTCATGAGCACTTCAGCATAATCAGCTAGAGCTTGAGCAGAGCTCAAGTACCCAAGGGTACTTGCATTTTTAAATGCTTCTTTCTTCGACCCAAATGGATTCGATTTTCCATAATAACGATGCTATATATACAGAATATCATTATAAATTAATCATTATAGGAAACAATATTTTCATTAATTGATCAGTACAGATTTTTACCTCTATATATACAAGAACAGCATTGAATCGAGCAGCGATATCCTCGACGAACCCATTACTAGCTATATCGCAATCCAAACCACATTCTTCGCCAAGAAAAGCGACGATCGGAGTTCTAGTACCTGCACCATCCCAGTACTTAAAGTTGATTGTGTATCTTTGTGGGAAGGTGGTGTAGCTTTCTGGCCTATAGTTGAAGTGGTCGACTGTCTGCATGTAGAAAAACATCTCCAAGTCCTTGGACGCAGATTCAGTGATGGGGTACCTTGCATCGACTCCTCCTCGACGTGCACCAAGCCTTTGATGCTGCCACAATGTTGTAGAACCACAAGTTTGGAGGAGGAGCAGAAGCCATGGAAGCCCAGCAAGAATGGAGAAGATGAAATCCTTCATGGCTTGAATGTAAGGAGATTTAAGTTATACTTACTGGGACAGAGCCGTTATAAGGAAAAGGGTAAGACTGGTTAGGTTAGGGTATATGATCAAATTGGATATTTATGCTTATCCTTTCTGTAGTCTGGTAGGGTAATATATGTTCAAAAAGAAAAACAATCCATTGACTGGTAGTGATAGTGGAGGACATTGGGAAGTTGATGAGAAAGTAAGAATACTTTGTGAAAAAACCAAAAAGAAAAAGATGAGTCGAATAAGATATTAAAATAAACTTGATTTTGATCCATTCCAAACCGGTTCGTCAGTGAGATTTGGGTCCCTTTAGGCCCAGCTGAGCTCATTAGTTGATGTTGATGACCCGGGCTCTGATTAATCACATTTGACATGCGGCATAATCTTAATGTCCGATAACCCGTTTATAATATATGACATGATAAATCACAATATTGGACACGGAACATGATCTTAATGTGCGATAGTCTGTTTATAAGATAAGACCGCAAAAAGTTTATCATATATAAAGCGGTTTACCTATTCCATCACTACCTCATGCTTGTGAACTCCAAACGGCGTCCACACTCTCATTGAGCCATGTCACTTGCACTGATGATCTTTTGGCCTGATCTAAGATCTCTAATGTCCTTATTCTGTTAAGAGTTAGCTTCTTCAGTAAATAAATTGTTCGAAAGATGGAATGGACATTGTAGACATGTCATGGGCTAACTATCCTTAGATGGTCAATTCAGAGGCGAATCATCCCGAGATGGTCAATTCGTCAAAATTTAGTCACCCTCAAAGGACTAAAGGTTGGTCAACCTTCTCAAAGGACTAAGGGTCTTGTCCCATTTGAAGGACAAAGATATGGGTCTATCACCCTCAATTGACTACACCTCACTGACTTCAAAGGAATCCTTATTGGAGAGGCCTTCAAAGTTGTGTTTATCTACTAATCCCCAGATATCACTGATGTGTCAATAATAACCACTCGCAATAGTATGAATCTTTGCAGATAGGGCTATTTTGAGGGTATCGAACCTCAAGGATCAGTGGTAATTCTTCATAAATTATTAAATTAATTCATATTGGTTATGTAAAAGGGAAATGGATGAAGTGGTTGATTTTATTCTAACAATTCTTAGGAAATCAATTTAAAACTAATTAATCTAATGTGATGTGAAATCAATGGAAATTACTGTAAAGTGTTGATGATCTCCCTAATTCATTAATATGGTCATCCCATGAATTGTAGAATAATTAATTAACTGTTTGAT
>JAUPMG010000001.1:17656925-17667663 GCA_031762675.1 Pachysandra terminalis
TGAATCATCTTCTGGACTTGTTCAGCGAGCACCACTCGTCTTCTAAGTCTGCATACTTGAACTCCCTTCAATTTGCACATAATCTTCTCCCGAAGACTTTAAGTTCTTCTTCACGAAGAACCAATAATAATAACTGAACGTTATTTCTTTGAACACCCAAGGAGTTGAACGACAACCCTTGGAACAGGGATACATATAGATCAGCTAAAACACAGATCCACCATTATGGAGATATTTTATTCTTCTTTACCAAACCAGAATCTTATTCCCTGTTTTAGTAGTTTCTTCCCCTGGTTTTTAGAAATGTCTCTAATCTCTTAAGAGACAATCAAATCTTCAATCAAACCAACTCTAAAACAGTCAACTCCAATGAGTAAATTACATTTCCTTGTATTTGCAAGAATAGAAGCCACTCTAATTAGGATGAGTATAAAATCAACTCAATTTATAAAAGTATACTTTATATTTTGAACACACTGCCAACTGTTGATGTGACTCAAAACAAATTCTTTCTCAACTAATTAGAAACCAAATCTGTTTATTGGAGAGCACATGGATCTTGGCTTGAGTCTTGAACATGAGGATTCTTGCCAAGAATGCCAATAACTTAACACTACCAATATAAACCCAAGTCTGGCCTAGTCTGAATAAAGTAAACTTGGGCTCTTAGCCCAAGCCCTTCTAGGAAGGACCAAGGGATTTTTGTCAATAGTCTGGAAACACTGCCCACTAGGGGTTGCAACTTGGGTCGGGCTAACCAATATCCAAACCGGCTCAACCCGACTTTGGGTTGGTTTGAGTTGAGTTTTATATCACTTTCGGGTCGGTTTTGGGTTGAATAAAGCTAACCGGAATTAATTCGGTTCAGTTTTTGGTTAGGGCTTTGAGTAACCCGACCCTACCAAAAACCCCAACCGAATTAACCCGATTAATAATCTCTCTCTCTCTCTCTCTCTCTCTCTCTCTCTCTCTCTCTCTCTATATATATATTAAAAGCAAATGGTACTTTTAAGAATATTTCAGTACAATATTTCTTTATTTTATTTATTAAATTTTTTTAAGTTTTAATAAAGTCCATAAATCCTATCTTAACCTTTACGGGCCACAAAGACTCCTAATCACACTATATCTCTTTCACCTTCTCTTTATCACAATCTGAATTCTCTATTTCACCCACGTTTCCACTCATAATTCTTTATTTTATACCCTTGTGTACGAGACTATAAAGGAAGGTCCTTCCCATGAGCCTACGTTTAAGTCTACTACGATCTTAAACAATGCCATATATGATTCTCTGCCTGGATTTTTCAATCGTAAGACATCAGAGCATTCAGCTGCAGAAATTGCTCTTATGGAATTACCTAAATCAGGAAACTTGAATGAATGCGTTTCTCACCCTTTGATACGTTTGTTACCTATTATTAAGGAAGCTACTACTGCATAAATGCCATCTTACTGGGGAACGAAGATGTTTGAGTGGATGTATATAGAGAAATTAAGGAGACAAGAAGCTCTCAATTGTTAATTGTCATGCATACTTGCCAAAATGCCTAGGCGTTAGACCCATTTGTCACCAAGGCGAGACACTCATATGGGCGACAAATTTATATAATTATATTATTAATAAAATTTATATAATTATACTATTGATTTAAAATATAACAAATAAAGTTTACGGATAGTATTTCTAATATTTTATAAGTATTACCAATATTTTATAAGTAATATAATTTTATTATTTTATTACTTATACTCGCACTATGTCTTTCACCTTCTTCTCCTTATCACAATCTGAATTCCCTATTCCACCCAAGTTTCCAACCATAATTCTTTATTTTATTTATTCTTATTTTTAAGTTTTATTAAAACTTTATAATCCTATCTCTTATCCTTAACTTTAATTCTCCAATTAAATAATTTAAATCTTAAAAAATAAACCCAAATTTTCTTTTAATAGTATAATGGATATAGATTAAATTTTCTATGCTTTAATCATTTACGGACCAGAAAGACTCCTAATCACAGTATATGACTTTCACCTTCTCATTTAAAAAAAAACAAACCCATAGTTATAGATTAAATTTCCTATGTCTTAATCCTTTACGGGCCAGAAAGACTCCTAATCACAGTATATGTCTTTCACCTTCTCCTTCTCACAATCTGAATTGTTATCACAATCTAGGTTGTTCACGTATCATGATTTTACAGGCAGATCTACTTGGGCTCTTGCCATGAATTTGGATGGCTTAGCCTACAATCAATGTTGACCGTTTGATTTATACCTAATTAAATATGTTGCAGGACATATATTAACAACAAACTAAATAAACTTGTGACTTAAAGAATCCTACAACACCTTCATGCTTTAGTAACTTCTTTATTGATTGGTACACCCCGAGAGAATAACTACTCCTATCACACTTATAGCATTGATAAGACTACGATGTGTTAGCCATTTTAAGAATGACAATAGGCAGTTATGAAGTATGTTCAGAAAAACAAAATCCTGAAAGTAACTAAAAAGAAGGCATCCAAATTCATAATTACATTATGTTCAAGTCAAGGATAGCATGTCCTACTAGGAACTTCTTATGACTTATGCCAGTTATACTCTGCTATACATTTTTTTATCAGTAATGAAAACTTTGTACTAATGTATCAAAAGGAAAAACTGTACAGCATTTTCAATCCTATTCATCTACAGCAAAATATACATAACTGTTGATAAATGAAATGAATTTAAGTAGTTGGTTTGCAGGATACCTTAGTTTCAATAGATTATATGCTTTATAATTGTTTATTATCACAATATTTAGTAATTTATTGAGAGAAAAGAAAGCATGCTTTATAATCAACCTTTAACATTAACTTTCACGTGCAACGTACGTGCACATTGCTAGTACTACTATTAAAAGCAAATAGTACTTTTAAGATTTTTTCAATACATTCCTTTATTTTATCCAAAGAAAAGCAGTAATACCTATTTTTTGGACTATATCTCCTTCCCAATTTTTTTTTTACTAGAATACTCCTTATTTTTAGTTTTTTTTTATCCAAAAAAACAATATATTTAGTTGAGATCGTGTTTGGTTTGAATTAGGACTCCTATAAATCCTATCTCTTAATAAACAACTACTTTTTAAGTCTTAATAACTCTATATATCATTATCATTATTTTTAATTTTTTTTTAAGTTTTATCCAAAAAAAAAAAACATGAGATCGTGTTCGGTTTTAATTAGGACTCCTATAAATCCTATCTCTTAATAAACAACTTCTTTTAAGTTTTAATAACTCCTTATATATTATCATTATCATTAGGCCTAGAGCTTGTTTTGGACTAAAACTCTTTTAAGTACTACTACCTCGGACTAAAACTCTTTTAAATACTCTTCCAAATTTGGTATGAATTAGTCATCCAAATTTTTAATATGTTTATAATCTATCATGATAAGATGTTGGTTGGCTTGTTTGTACATGGTTAATTATACTGGTAACTCATTTGCCAATTCTTCCTCTTTCGGATTTAGTGCATGTTAGCTACAATTCACATGATACAATCTCATCTTTCTCTTCTTTTGTTTTATTTTTATAAATATTGAAAGATCCGGTTTTAACAATTAATCCAATTATTGTTAATTATTAGATTAATTGAATTATCTAAAGCATAATAAGATAAGAACACAGGCAATTTTTAAGAGGTTCGGTAAAAACCTACTCCTCGGGGTCACTCCCAGATATTGAACATTCCATTAAGTTATCAAGATTACAATCACTAATAGGACTTACACAAAACAAAGACTCCCTCTTAATTTCTGTTGTCGTAGTGTAGAATCAACTTCTTGGACTTGTTCAGCGAGCACCACTCGACTTCAATGACTGCATAGTTGAACTCCCTTCAATCTATAGACTGTCTTCTCCCGAAGACTCAAAGTTCTTCTCCCAAAGAACTGTAAACTTGAACAACTCAAAAGTAATAAACTTGAACTCTAAGAAGTTGCAAAACTCGTATCTGATGAGAGATTTATATAGAGCAGTATGAAGATCTGAATCAAATTTTGGATAGGGATGAAATTTGGAATGTTGTAACATTTGTTGCAACAACAATTGAACGTGAGATCTGATTCTGATTTGTGAGATCTGATTCTGATATCAAAAATAAAATCTCCTTATTAATTTTTGAACTGATCTAATCTTCTGAGATCCTTCCATTACAATCTTTTAAAACAAAATCAAATCTTCTCATCAAATCTTAATCTCCTCGGTTAATCAAAATCTCATGGAATTTAGAAAGTCCAAACCGAATCTAATTAAGTTGAGTTTGAATCCAACTTTAATTAGAAGTCTCTCTTTTTAAACGATTAACCAGTTGTAGGTAATCTCCAGCAATATCCTAATATATCTCTGAGAATAACTTGAACTTTGAATTTTAATATCTCTTGAACATCGTTGCCATAAATGCCAACAAAATAACAAACAAATATCATGTTATATATCAGCTCTACCAAAGTGTCTGAGGACTCGTACCAACAATCTAGCTATGGTCTATCAAACAAGTAGCAGATTCTAAACATGTGTTGACAAGAAGTAGACCTTTTGGAGTATCAGATGAGGTATATATATATTATGTATTAATTCTAGCTTTTCTTTTTATTTATTTATTTACTTTTTATGTGGTGCAATTGTTCCAATTCTAGACCTGTTGATGCTTCTATGAGTCTTTGCCATTTAGGTTGCAGATTTATATTTTAATTTGTACGTCAAGAGCTACATACTCTGCTTCTACATGATTTATTTTGCAAGTTAAGAATATGCCTGTTGCATTCCCCCCGGCCAGAGCCACGCACAGAGCTTGTAATCTTCTGATGACTTGCCCAAGACTGTTGTTATGACTTTAAATCAGGGTTCTGCTATCAAGACCATGGATTTCCATCTGGTCCACCAAAGTCTACTTCTTGGTTGGTTTTACCCTTTCATTTCTGCTTGGAATTTTGTTCTTCCTAGTATAGCTGGAAAGGATTTTCTTTCTAAGTTAGATCTTGATAATTTTATGGTTTATCAATTTCAGTTGGAACATACACAGGGAGATATCATGGTGTGGGAAATAGGTAGCAGGGAGAGGCTTGCTCTCAGAAATTTCGAGGTTGGGACACTTGATCATGTTTCATGGCTCTACAGGTATTGCTTCTGGTCCTAGAAGTACTTTTTAGAGAACATAAATTATTTGATGCTTCTTAAATTACCAACTATGAGGTGAATGCCAGGCAACTGTGTCCAGCAACTCTTCCACATCTGTTAACCGTGTTATGTGGATTGTGGAGTCCTGATGGCAACCTTTTGGGTATGTTATATATATATATTCATGTCTTATGTAGTTATTTCAACTTGTTTGATGCCTTGAATAGTGAAAGACGTTATAATGAATATGGGCATGTTGATGCTAATTGTGATGCTTTTTAACTCTAGTACAAGTGTTGCATATTCCAAGCACTTGTGCACTTATATTCATCATATCATGGTGGTGATGGTGAATCGATCCAATGAGTAATATTACTCAGTGATTTACTGGCCTCTCAGTTGGAAATGGATTTCTTTTGTTTTGTACTGTCAGGACTTATAGTCATTTTGTGTTTGATTCTGCTTATGGATTTGGTTTTGAGAGTGTGGCATTAAGTTTTGCTTTGATAACCTATCAACCTGGCATCGAATTGTCTTCTTTGTATTTGCCATGTTCATATCAAAGCAAATGATTAGGCTTCTTCCTTTAGTTAAAATTGGTCGTATACTGGTGAAGTTGTATGTCTTCCATAAACGTTGCTCTTAGAAATGGAAGTACTAATTTATTTATGCTATTTTCCCTGGATAAAGCTATTATACTTCTTCTGTGCTTCATGCATAATTAAGATCAGCCACAAAGGCTGAATTTCTTTTAGATAAGAAACAACAATTCATTAAAATGAGAAGGGATTTTACAGAAATGAAGGGAAGATATTTCCCCACTCTATACATGAGAATCAACTTACTTCACTTAACCCCATCACCCACCTTCTCTTCAAAGGTATCTTTTCTTCTCTCTCGGGATTTTTTTTCCTTTTTCATATCTCTCAACCTGAAGTAGAATCTTCATCACAGAATATTGAGGAAAAAAAAAACTTTTCAACAATGCTTGCAGGTATTCTTTCACCAGTTTTTTCTGTTATATTATTTTTGCATTAATCTAAATATGTTGGTTATGTGTTCATTGATCTTCACATAAACTATTTGCATTCTCCATGAACTGATTGGTTGATTGAAAAATATTGTGTCTTATGGATATACCACTCTCTACCAATAGAGAAACCTTCCCATTGATTAATGTAATTATACAAGTTAATTTGATTTGATTTAAATTAATTAGTTGATTTGAGAAGACAAAACCAGTCTTCCTCTCTATTGGATGTCCTATATATTTATGGTAGAAGATCAATTTTCATTCTTCTCTGTCGTCCTTTTCCTTTAATGACTTCAGTTTATTAGAAAGTTTGCTATTTTTACTACGTGAACTTGGGTTGCATAAATATGTTTCAAATTAACAGTTGTTAAAATGTTAATAATCCGTAAGCCAAATTGTTAGTTTAACATTATGATATAGGATAGCAGCTCAAATTCCAAAACTGAAGCAGGACAAAGGTGGAGTGGCTAGATCTCGGGGATTAAAATGGTAGGAAATAAAAAAAATGTAGAAGTAGAGAGAGGAGTGAAATAAGGTGTAGGTGGTTTTGTAGGTTGTTTTAAATCTTTAAATAAGAAGGAAAGAAGGATGTTAGGAAATCAATGCCGAAAGAGTTAACCTTTGATATCAATTAGTCATGCAAGCATATGTCAATCGATTTTATTTACTTTTGAAAAAGTATAATCATTGAAAATGTATAAATCGATTATACACAAATCTTTACATATAAAAAAATATCTATTGATTATACTTAATTTCATCAATTAGAAATTATACTAATTTTCAAAACAGTCTTCCTCGGCTTGATAATCTAAAAATTAATAAAATTAGAATTAATTAATGACAAAGCAAAAGCATATAGGTTTTTTATATGATTTACAAGTCAGCCAAGTTAGAGCAATGTAAGATGCCAATTCATGTAAGAAAAGCACTAGAAACTGTCTTTATACAACACAAAGTGATTTGACATGGAGTTTTGCTGGCATTACATGGGAAAATATATTAACAATTATATACTTTTTCTTGAAAAATAATAGATATGTGCTCCAAGCTTAGACTTATATGACTATTCTCCACATGACACGTGTGGATAAGTAAGATTTTACTTATTCATCCAAATGATGCATCAAGCAGCATATGCAATACTATACGAACCAAAAGAAGAGAAGTGAAAAACCGAACACTTACAACCGTCTTTATGGTTCATGATAATCAAGGTCCCACCATTAACCCCAAAGTTCTTAATATTTAAAGCCTTAGGTTAAAATGATACACAATTATAAATTATAAAATGAAGAACTAGAAGAAGCAATAGAGTTGATTCAGTTTGGGTTGGGTCTGGTCGGGTTACGCGGACCCCTAATCGAAAATCATACCAAATTAATTCAGATTGGCTTTTTTCAACTCAAAATCGATCCAAAGTGATATAAAACCCAACCCAAACCGACCCAAAGTCGGGTTGGGTCAGTTTGGGTTCGAGTTAGCCCAACCCAAAGCACTCCTAGAATGTCCTTGGCTTTTACAACGAGGGGCGTATTTTAAAACACTTTAAGAGATTGGGTTCACTATGAAAAAACAAACAATCTAATTAAAGTCTAATATTTAGTGAATTAATTGAAACAAAAAATTATTATTCTGATTGAATAAAAATCTTGTAAAATATGAATTCAATTTTTTTTGTGTGGATTAATTACAAAATCTTTGTTACTCGCTAAAGTGCTAAACAAAACTATACCAAAGGGTTGTAAATAAGGTTGGATGAGTAAGCTTCTACTCGTTTCAAACGTGACCCAAACTAAAATCATTTGACTCGAACCCAATTCGACTCGAGATAAACCTAAAGCTATTGATTCCAAACCCAGTCCGAACTCAATTATAATAAGATTTTATATATTATTAATATTATCATAAGTTCAACCTTTATGATTAACCTTCACGTGCAAAGCACGTACACTATTGCTAGTATACATGTATATTAGTATTTATGGTTTAATAACCAATCTAGCCTAGCCTCATGTTTATGGTTTGATAACAATATTTAATAGCAATATGCTTTGTTGTAGTTGAATTCATTGGGTAAATTAGATTTTATTTTTTAAACTATTTGCGCATTGTTCAGGTTAAGTCCAAATATATGACTCGAGATGTGATTGGGATTATCAACCCGAATTAACCCAGCCCAAATCAACCCAAAAATGTAGTTTGGATTGGGTTGGGTTGGGTTTATGGTTTACAAAATAAAATTGGTTTGGTGTTTGGGTTTCATAATTCAAGTTTCAAATCGGGTTGGGTTTCAAGGAGATAGGTTTGGGGTTGGGTTGAGGTCAACCGATCCAAACAGAACCGAGTTGACCCCTACTGATCACAGAGCTTAAAATACGACCAACGATTGGGAATATACCATGTGTATCTAAGCCCCACCTTGTGGATCCGATTCTATGTTACCATGACATGTCATCGAATGAAAATTTTGAGGAAAAACAATTCCAACGGTGAGAATCGTGGGGCCCGTTATGGTGAGATTGGTTACAGTGATTGATCCATTTGAGGTTGATGATGCTTCATACACCTTGCCTTCATCAAGACCTCTACCCTATCTATCAGTCAACATCACTTAAAAAAAATATCAGAAGGAGAATCGTTACCATACAGAAAATTATGCTACGTGTTGCGTACACTGACCAATGACAGTTAATCCACTGCTGATGAATCTAAACACGATAGTCAATTGGATCGATGATAATTAGCCGCTAGATTTGAATACTTTTCCTAGTGATTTATGACCATTGATATTAGATCACTGGAAACCAGGCCTTATAATTTGACGATATGGATTCCATCACAATGGTTAATGGTACGTCAGTATTTCCTCTTAATGGTAATTTTGTGATTCTTTGCAAAACAGAACCTATTTTCTTTAGTTTTAACAAAACCTATATATATATAATGAGAGAAAAATCAAATGGTCTATATATAGATCATGAAAAGCTCTCTCCAGCTGAGATCACAGATTCAGTTTTCTTTCTTGTCTGCAAAATTTGTCTGACTTTTTATTGAAATGAATTGTCTTCAGAATCTCCCCAGGTGAATGTGATTTCCCTTTTTCAAGAATGTTTTAGATTATTCTCCTCACTAATGAAGATCTGTTCTTTGATGTCAGATCCTCGGCTTTCCCTTTTCAATGCTTTAAATTCAATGGAAGAAAGCCTTTAAGCTCCATTAATCTACCGGTTAACTCACATGAACACTAACATATGTTGATTTCGATTTTAATTTCGTTTGTAAGTTAGGTTTCTGTTCTTAACTTGTAGTTTGATGCAGGGAATGATGAATACTATTAATCTACGCCAGAGTACCGCCATGAAGGTATTTGAGATTTTCAGATTGATGTAATCAAATTTGGTTTTTGTTTTGGTTTTTCATTTTATAAGGTTAATGACGATAAATTTTTATGAGACATTTCAATTTATTGAGACTTGATTCGTTGGAGTTGTCTCAACTTGGTGTGCCTTATGATTGAATTGAGTTTTGACATGCTTGAACAAGTCAATTTTTACTGCTACTTCTGAATCCATTAGGTTGTTAGAATTTGTAACTTTTTGTGGTGTTTTTCTCTAAATATTATGAGAATTTGATGTTGTCCATCTGTGCAATTCATTTATTCAGTATTACATGTTTATTTTCACTCATTGCTACTGAGATATTTCAACTCACTGGGTCTTTATTTAATTGGAATCTACTCAACTTGATCTACATTCTATTTGAGATTCACTAACAACTCAACTTTTACCGCTACAGCTTCCAGAGAATTGAAAACTAAATGCAACTCGATTATGTTGTGGAATTAGTAGTGTGAAGTTATTAGTGGGATTCAAAACTCTTTCAGTGTAATACAGGTGGACCCATGATAAGAAATTTTCTCCATAGACCTTCAAGATAAGGAAAATATTGATATAACTCATCAATATATATATACACTTATAATTTTTTAGCCACAGTGAATTTTGTTCTCTCATTGCGACATATATATGTGTAATGTGTGTGTGTGTGTGTGTGTATTAACAAGGTTCTCTCCAGGCCTTTTCTGTAGTATTATTAGTAACAATTTTTTAGCCACAGTGACATGTGTTCTCTCATTGCTACATATATATGTGTGTGTGTGTGTGTGTGTGTGTGTGTGTGTATTAACAAGGTTCTTTCCAGGCCTTTTCTGGTCCCACATCCAGTACTGAGGTGAGTGATGCTGAAGCAGAGGAAGAGAAATCTGAGATATATAGTCATAACATGACAGAAGCAATGGGTGCTGGTAATTTCCATATCATTCGGTGGTATTTTATATTTTATTTCCGCTTTTTTAGGATAATCTGGATAAATTTGGGGAAGCATAGTTGAGATCCTTCATGACTGACAAAAGCATACCCAAATTTGTCCTCTCTTTTGTAGCTATTGCTTATGTTTGCCGTCTGCAGTTTCAACTAACCAATTCTGAATGCAGTGTTGACCTATAGGCATGAATTAGGAATGAATTA
>JAUPMG010000001.1:17686428-17696523 GCA_031762675.1 Pachysandra terminalis
GTGAACTTTCCCTCACCTTTCATCTTTCCACAAGTCTTTTGGGATCACCACCCAGGATATATCCCTCACCTTGGGAGTAAAAAATATATAGTCCATCCATGGGACAACAATGGTAAATAATAAGTCAATGGTCTCAAGTGTAATGTAATCCCATGCAAGGTATAGGGTATTAGACAGTGCTGTCACAACAGGGTAGTTCATAATGCATCACACATGTTCAGATCCTTTATTTAACACAACAATGATTCATAGGCATATATTTACATCAGCAAACACATGAGCACAATCTTATGATTCTACATTAGTAAGGCATAATATCACATACTAGGTAGGAATGTTTATATAAATACAATAATCATGATAGAGGTAGTAAAAATATGCATGACCATTAATAGTAAAGCATTACACTCACATAACACTAATTAGCACATAATTACATACATGGTAGAAATAAATAGTCATTGAGTTATTTAGTCAATTTTTGTACTTAGACATGCACAAATAGAGGGTGTGACACTGCTGGAAAGGTCTAAAATCTGGTCTCTTAGGTATTTCAAAATATCATCTTCCTAAATTATGGCTTTCTTTGGCTAGAACTTGGTTTGAAGGGTCTCAAGTTATTAAGCTTGTATTTAGGGTCTAAAAACATGGTAGATCAGTTAGAATAGGTCTACTTTAGGTGTCCTAGGTTTTAGGGTTCAAAAACAGGTCAATTAGGCTCTCGGTGTACTCCTCAGCGAAGTCTCGGTGAGGTCTCGGCGTACTCTCGGTGTACCTAATGGTCGCCGAGGGGTTCAGTATGAAAGTTCCTAAGAATTCTGGGTTTTGGTCTTTCAGTAATGCTTGGCGTACTCTAGGTACGCCGAGTTTGAGCTCAGTGCACTATCTAGGGGCTTAAATTGCCTTCTGTGACGCTCGGCGTACTCTCAGTACACCGAGTTTGGACTCGGTGTACAAACCAAGAAGCAATTTTGCAGAAAAAGGGGCTCGACATGCATTCGGTGTACCGAGTTGGTACGCCGAAGCACGATTTGGGTGTTTTTCAATTGGGATTTCTCCCATAGGATTCTTATAACTCAAAGGTGCTTCGAAGACTAGTTTTAGGTTATTGGATCAAGCCTACACAAATAAATAAAAGGGTTCTTGGACTTCAAGTGGTCAATTTCTGGGTTTGATCTCTTTACTTGTGCATGTATGTGTACATAGGTTTGGTTTATCAATACTTACAGGTTTTATTAGTAAGATCATGGGAAAGGGGTTATCACAATCAAACAAACTTTCCCAATGGTCATAACATTAGAATAGAAGTAAATACACAGGACATTGAAAGAAAACTCGTATAGATTTGTTGTAGAATTCTCATAGGGTCTCTTCTTCTTCTTCTTTGGGTTTTCTGGGTTTCTCTTCTCATTCTAGGGCTTCTCCACAAAATTGGTTATCTTTAGGATGGTTTGGATCTCTAAGTAACTTTCTTATATATATATATATATATATATAAGGATCTAGAGGTAATGGGTTATCTTTAGGAGTTGCTGCACTTTAGGGAAATCTGGGTTTCTAATCCTTCTAGGATTCTAATTGTAAGTTGTTTTTAAATTAAATGATAAAGCTTCTAGAGGTTTTGCTAGATTCCTATTTGGTTTATATTAGACTTAGGTTAATTCATTAATATTCTTATTTACAATTATCTTAATCTCTATTTTCTGTTTTGGGCCCAGTTATCAAGTCAAATTGCTGACCAAGTCAAACTATTTGACTTATAAGCTTAGTTTGAGTTGTTTGAGTTTAGGGAGTTTTGGATTAGCTACTTATGATGAGTTTTAAGTTAGTTTCAAATTATATTGTTTTTATTATTATTATTTCCTTGTTTTATTAATTAAGGTATTTACCAATTTACTATTTTACCCTTTGGTTTTACGTTAATTATTTTAGGGATTTTCAGGTTCTCACCATAATCCCCCCCCCCCCCCCAAGGACAAGTATTACCTCTTCCACGCAGCCACCCGCTTTTCAAGCCTCTCGACGATCAGATCCCAAAAAGCTAAGGACCGAGCATTACCACCTAACAGTAGACCTAGATAGAACATAGGCCACACTCCGGTACCACACCCAAAAGCCCTTGCACACTCAGTCAGCACCGTATCCTCATCATGAATCCCAGACATGGTCGACTTCGCCAAATTAACCTTCAAATCTAAAATCATCTCGAAACATCTCAGGACACATTTGACTCCCTGAATCTGGGATACCTCAGAATCTACAAAAATAATTGTACCGTCAGCGAACTGGAGATGAAAAACCTTGACCTCCTCCCTCCCCACCAAAAAATCTCTAAAAAAACAACCAACTCAAAACGTCCCCCACTAAGTAAAACAAGAAGGGAGATAAAGGATTGCCCTGTCTAAGACCTGTGGAAGAAGATATAAAATCGTGCCCCCCATTCACAAGGAAAGAGAACCCCACGTTCCTAAGACACCCTGCAATCCATCTGCGCCATCGCACACCGAAGCCTTTCCATTCCAGAATATGATCTAAAAAATCTCATTCGACCCTATCATACGCATTCTCCATATCAACCTTGATGACCAAACCAGGTTCTCCAACTCTAAACCACTCCTCGACACATTCCGTAGCCACCAAAATACTATCAATTATCTGTCTATCCTTCACAAAAGCACTTTACTGCTGAGAAACCAAAATCAACATCTCATCCCTCAATCTAATAGAAAGAACTTTAGCAATAATCTTATACAAACTCGTAATTAGACTAATGGGACGATAATCTTTGATCTCCTCAGCCCCTGCCTTCTTAGGAATTAACACCAAAAAAGTCGAGTTGGTCGCCTTATGAATGATCCCACTACCAAAAAATTCCTTAAAAACCTTCATGATGTCGTCCTTCACCACGTCCCAATTATTTTGATAGAAGCTGATTGTAAACCCATCAGGCCCGGAGCCTTGTTGGCCTCCAACTCCCAAACAGCCTCCTTGACCTCATCTCCCTCAAACTCTCTCTCTCCATCCATGCCCTCTTCCTATCACCTAAGTGTCTCGCACTACCACCCATCAGATTAAAGTCAAA
Source organism: Pachysandra terminalis (assembly GCA_031762675.1). NCBI lineage: Eukaryota > Viridiplantae > Streptophyta > Magnoliopsida > Buxales > Buxaceae > Pachysandra > Pachysandra terminalis. Next base: position 17,689,511 of record JAUPMG010000001.1, read on the forward strand.
ACCTTCTCCGATTTATACAATTTGGAATAGAAGTCAAACACCTCACTAATAATGTCCTCGAAGGATCCAACAAAATCATCCCCAACTGGGCATTGGAAACCAGAGCTGCAAGTTCAACAAAATCAATCATCCCTAATATGTAAGGTAAGAAGACAGAGAATTGGAAACCAGAGCTGCAAGTTCAGGTATGACGACCTGGGCTGAGAGTGAAGAATCCCAGTATGCAATTATTAGCCAGACCCAAACCTGAGCTGAGCCCAAGCTGTTGGAGATGAATCTAGCAGATCAAAAATCTCTTGGTTAGGTTTGAGCTAGGTCTGACTGTTCTGAACTTCTCTGCACGGGACAGAGTAAGAATCTCTTATTCACCAAATGCCAAAGGTCCCCCTAATGGAGTGACTTTTGAGGTTGCATCACATAGGGCAACTGAAAAATTTAAGTCTCACCAGATGCATTTTAGATAAAATATATTCACTTCGAACTCAACTACAGGCCCAAAACTGAGTCGTGGCCAGGGCTATCTGGTCTTAACTCAGTCTGGGCCATGGGGTTTGGATGGGCGAGCTTGAACTTGCAGCCCTCCCAAATTCTCAGTGATGCAGGTAAGTCATAGGACTTATTCACCCAATATACTTTAGGATATTTTACAATATTGGACATATTTTGTAGAATCAATTACTGAAAAGAGGGAAAAAAAATAGGCTTTTAATCACAAGAATCAAGACTGTAATTCAATACCTCTCTACTGGCCAATTTTTCTTCTAAGCTCCAAATTTTCTGTAACCACCAATCATAGCCAAACAGTGAAAAATGATCAAGTTCCAAGTCCTCGTCGATATTGAAATTATGAATTGGATTTCTGATAGATATTCGAAGTGATGAAGCAGCAACTTGTTCTTGCAATATCACTTCCTAGGAAATTGATGGAAAACAACTATATCACATACTCCAACCCAGGTTTGGAAGTCAAAATTATGTTACAAGTAATTATACCTTGGAGTTGTCTATGTTCATAAGTTCACGTCACTTGGTTTGATCAGTTTAATTTTTCTTATCTGTCTGTCTAGGGACAATGTCATGGAGAGGAAATATTGCTTAATATCTCTGTATTTCAATAGAATGAACCCGATCTCTGACCTTAAAATGGGACCTAAAGAAGTTAGCTGCTTTTTCTTTTTTCTTTTTCCAGAGCAAGCGCCCATGCTCCCCGAAACTGGATGCTATCAAGAGTGCAACTGCTGATATTGTGAGTTTTCCTTTTCTATTATAAGTAATATAAGTACTTAAGAAGCATTCTTGTGCTGCTTGCTTATCAGAGGTTTTAATATTTTTATTTCTTGTATCCCTCAAACAGATCTTAAAATGTCACTTAAGGCCTTCCAATATCTCTAGCATGCTTGATATCAGTATATGCTATTCACTCTATAAGGGCATGGGAAATTTGGAATTAGTAGAATTTTCCCCATTGTTAAAGTATTTTACATGGTCTCAAAAGTGAAACAAGCCTTGCTATCTTTGTGAAGAAGATGTTAAGTCATATAACCATGCTGTCAGCAACTTATGCTACATGAATATGTAATAACCTATGTTTCATAGAGAATGAATGAAGTATCTACTTCATATACATTCTAGCACTATATGAATTTCAGTACGACACTCCTTGATTTCATATTTTTAATTACTAATATTTAATAACATCTTGAATCAAGTAGAACTTCTACTTTCCACGTAAAAAGTTTTTTATATGGTAATGTTACAGTATTAAATTATTTACAGCCCTGTTTGTAGGTAGATGAGACATTAGAAACAACAACAATAACAATGTCTTCTCCCAACTAGGGGGAATCAGCTACATGAATCCTGTTCTGCCATCCCAAACTGTTAACAGCCATATTTTCGGTTACATTATTTATGACTTGGTCTTTAGGTATATGGGATAATTTATACTATTATTATGTAAATTGCTATTATAATGCTTATATCTGTGTTAAAATAAACACTTTAGTTTATGTCATGCAACTATATTGCCAAGTCCATCCATGAGAAGCTGCTGATACCAACATTGTTTACCCATCTCAGATCTTGACACTCATAACTGAACATAAGGTTGAGACATATCAGTTAGAATCTCAAGATACCAGTAAAAAGCCCATTCGGTAATGCCCTTTGCCATTTTATTGAAATAATTCATTGTATATGTAGTACTTCCTTCCAAGAAGCCCCACCCTCCATGTCCGAGACCTCTTTCTCTCTAATTTTCTTGAAAATATATATTTCATGGTTTGAATGGACAATTATCCATATGCTATCAAATGCAGGCAAGATAACACCATTTGGTATAGTTTTCATATGCAAGAAGTCTCAACTCCTGATCCATGGGATTGTACTGCAGCTTCCTTCTTTTTAGGCCTGCTAAGGTTTTCCCTGCATCTTTTATTCTTTTTAGTTTATTGGATAAAAGCTGCCAAAGTCCTAGTTGCAGTATTTGTCCGTTCAAGAGGAAATGAATGACATTATCTTTCCGTTGAACTATTATTATAACAGTGAGTTAAAAACAACAAAAGGAAAACAGAAGAAAATATGATAGCTTTCGTCACTTCTTTCTGGCGTATTCTAGTCTATTTTCTTATTTATATTAGGGAGCATTGAGGGAATTTTGTCCTTGAGCAATGAGAAAATGATTTCAGCATAACATTATCTTTTTACATCTATTTGGAAAACATTTATTATATATTCTTTTGTCAGTTTGGAAAACATTTTCATACTTAGAACATTTCATCTTATTAAATTAACATATTATGATTACAAGCAAAACTATTCTGCCGTGTTCTAGTCTATTTTCTTATTTATATTAGGGAGCATTGCGGGAATTTTGTCCTTGAGCAATGAGAAAATGATTTCAGCATAACATTATCTTTTTACATCTATTTGGAGAACATCTATATATATATATATATATATTCTTTTTTCAGTTTGGAAAATATTGTCATACTTAGAACATTTCATCTTATTAAATTAACATATTATGATTACAAGCAAAACTGCAAGTCAGGAGTTCCCTGTCCTGGAATCACCAGTTCACCTTTATAGACAATGTGACAACTTAGCTTCCCGACTTTATCTGAAAATTTTGGATTCTGTATTTTCCGCAGAGCGTGAAATTAGTCATATTTGTAATGTTATAGAGAGTACCTAATTAAGATTGTTCGGTATTAACATGAGAAGAAAGAACCAACGGAGGTTGGCCCGAGTGGAAGGGGCTCGGGTCGCTTAAGCAAGTGGTCTCGGTATCGAGTCCTTGTGGATGCAGAAAACCTTATTGGGAGAGGTCCCCGCTTCGGCGCCCGACAGTACCTCGGATGAATAGTCCTGGGCGAAGCCTGGGGATACCTTGGGAGACCAAAAAAAAAAAAAGAAGAAAGATGAAGAGAGCATAATAAGTGACAGAGAACATTTTAGGCTGCACACCACTATCTCAGTTTTACCATTCAATTTGTAATATTTGTAAATGCGCAAGAGATTTATATCAGGTGTCATGAAAGGGAAATAAACAATCCTTCTATTTCATTCAGCTAAGAGATAACTGTGTTTCAATATAATAAAGCTTAAAGAATTGTTGATTGTGCTTATCTCATTCCTTTTGTTTCTTATCTGTTTGTGGCTTAAATTATCTTGGATTTAGATATATTTTACATGCTTTGGTCTACATTTCATGCAAGACTATCTGAACGTTTAAAAGTCTTCTAAAATTAGTTTCTAAATAACTCATTTATCATGCTTGGATTAAATATCTTCTCATATATAGCTTACAGGCCTAGCCAAGAAATTTGTCACTTTGAAGTGGGAAGGTGGCAATTGCTCCTCGGTGGAAATCTCTGGACTTGATATTGGATGGGGCCAGGTAAAGTTTTTATTTTCTGACATACACTCACTTGATTAAGTTCTGGGCCTCTTTAACATTAGGAACCAAGACCCAAGGAGGCTTCAAGCTGACAATTCAACAAATGTTCTAGTTTATTGCTTGTATACTGATAAATTTAAATCTATTAAGGTGTTCACTTCATACAAACATTTGTTACTAATGTTGGTGCCTAACAAGATCTGAAATGTCCCGCTTAATGTTGGAAAAAAGGAGGAAAGCAAAATTTTGGGTGTTTCCGACTAGGTTTCCATAAGGAATTTCCTCAAACTTTTGGAAACTTTCAGTGAAAACTGAGTTGGAAATTTATCATTTTATTTGGACAATCTAGTACTTTGACAGGTTGTTCCTCAAAATCTTTAGAATTAATTGGCCAAAATGGATCAACTTTTTTTTTTTTTTCATTTAATTTAGGTTATGCAAAAAAGTAGCTCCTGATTTGCTTGACATCTTTTTTTTTTCTCTATATATAAAGCCTCTTCGTTGGACGCTCCTAATAAATTTTAAAGGCCTCAACACTTAATAAGTTTGGTTTATATATAATAATATTTATGCAATAATATAAGGTATTTAAGTTTTGAATATTTACTATAGTAATTGAATATCTATTAAGTACAGTGTCTTAGTTAATTACCATCTAAGTTGTTTAATTATTGTTTTAGAAAGAGGGAGTGAGAGACAGAGACAGTTTCTTGGTCTGAAAAGAATTAGCCTTAGGTAGGCCGTAGGGTTCATGGCTTACTGGGGGGGAAGGGGTCACAATTTGGAGAGGCAGTGGGGCTATGACTTTATAGTTAAGGGAGGAGGGACCTTGAGGACCTTGGGTTAAGGTTGTGGACTTCATAATAAATGAGTGAAATAATGGCAAAGCCAAAATTAGGCATGGAATCAGGTACTATCAGAACAAAAGTTCTACAAGGAGTCTGAAGCACACATTTATATAGATATCTCACTATTGGGTGCCTGGTCCTGAGAGTAGGGTAGTGATGAAATCATAACTGATGCACAAGATGATGTGGGTGATTCCAAGGACAAGAACTTGCTCCCTACCAATTTGATGTTGGCTGGTGTCAGATCTGGTGAGTCCAATAGTTGTTTTGTTGAAATAGCTAGGGTTGGCAAAGTTATGAAAACAAAATGAAGAAGACAGAAAAAAAATATAAGTTCATAAGCACTACATAGCTGTAGTTTAAGAAATCATCACGAAAGGAGTGGTGGGATGAGCCACCATGAAACAACTTTCCACAGGGAAAGAATCATCTGAAATTCTTCGTTAACCTCAACGTAATCGATTACAAGGCTATTTATAGACAAACATCTCTAACCAAATGAAAACCTTAAAAATAAATAAAAAGGAGTTTCTGTTGCAAACAAAACACTAGAAAGAGGTACAAAGTATAAATCATTGAAATCTAAATTAAAGTGAAGACCCTACCTAGCTAACCATGCTGGATATTCAACATGGATCAACGGGATGACTAATAAGTTTCCTAGATGTTTTAATGGTTGGTTAGCCTTTCCATGGGTTGCCCAGTAAATGGACTGCCCTAATTTTTCAAAGTGATTTGGTTGTTCGGCCGGGCTCATGGACTGCCCTTGACTCAGATAGATCCTGATATCTCAGCTGTGATGTTAACAACTTGAAATTCAACAATCCATCCACTGCTTCTCACACATGCAAAAGTAGGATGTAATATTCTATCATATGCTAAAAATGCAAACACAAATTGCTCCACTCCACACAAAAAATATCAGGAAACTGTTCAATAGCTGGTGCAAAAGCTGCAGTGCTTTTCTGCAAGAGGTATGGAAGACTCCAATACCATGGTATTTGTAGTGGATTCCTCCTCGTATGTGCATTTGTCAATGAATATAATAAGAATTTGCTATTTCATCCTTGAACAAATGGAATAACCATAATTGAGAAATTATACCACTATTTCATATTGTTAAACACCAATTACTCTAAAAGCTTGAGTTGTTAGAGAAGGGCACAACAATGTATATTAAATGGTTCAACACCCTCCCGCACGTGCGGGCTCTGCACAGGAACAATACATCCGTAGGAGAACATAGGGCACCAAGGAAAACACAGAAATACACCCCCCGGGATTCGATCACATGACCTCCCGCTCTAATACCATGTTTTTACACCAATTACTCTAAAAGCTCGAGCTGTTAGAGAAGGTCACAACAATGTATATCAAATGGTTCAACATATATCAACTTATCTGCTGAAATGAAAATATAAACATGCATGCCATCTGAAATCATAACTTTTTTTGTACTTTTTTGGTAAAATGTGAAAACATTTGAGTATGAATTTTGTACTTTTTGATACTCTGAGAAGATCTCATGCTTTCTTTCTGACCCATGTTTTTTGTGACGCTGTAGAGCATACCTTTGAAATTCAACAAGGAACAAGGGTTATGGATTCTTAAGAGGGAACTGCCAGTAAGTGTTTCATATTGTGAAAAAGTTTCACACTTGCACTGATATTTTGCTCCGGTATGTTACAATTGCGCCATCCCCCCTCATTTTTTTCTTTTCTTCCCTCATACCTTTAACTTATTTTGGGTGGGGAAGAGGAGGGGTTGAACCTGCTATTTATGATCCAGTTTTTCCTATAAGCTAGTTCCCAATGTTTTACTTGTCAATTTTGCGTAAAATATTGAGCTTTTGAAATAGGGAAATTTGGAGCAAAGTTTCCAACCTTACCTACTTTTTCATATACAAAATTACAAATGGAAAGAAACTTTCCTGCTCAGAGAAACATTGAGGTGAGAAATACTTCCACGGGTAATTTTGAAAAATCATTTTAGCACAGTGCTTATTATTTTCTGATAAACTGAAAATTAATCAGATATTTTTAAAATGTTCTTAATAAGAGCGTCTAAAGTTGAAGTTGTAGTAGAAACTTGTTTTCTTAGTCTTTCATCCCCAGGGTTTTGGTGTTAGAGATGTATGCACCAGTGACAGCATTAAATGCTCGTAAGTACAGGTTTAGGCTGCGTTTCGCCCGGCTTATATAAGTGCTTATTTCAGCTTATAGCTTATTAAAGCACTTTTTAAAATTAAAAGTGTGTTTGGTAAC
>JAUPMG010000001.1:17698509-17710008 GCA_031762675.1 Pachysandra terminalis
GTAAGACAAGTGATGTGATAAGCATGACAGCAAAAGAATGCAATGACAGAGACATTCTGTATAGAGAAGGGATCGAAACACATGCAACACCTTCCACCGCCCTTATTTTTTGACTTGAGCTCCATTGCTCTCGCGCCTCCTGCTTTCTCGGTTGCCTGAGAAGCCCTATTGTCAACCCTCTTCGATCGTTCTTCATCTTCTTCACTGCCCAAGTAGAGTGCATGTCGTGCTTCCTTGTAATACTTGATCAACAAGTTCACACAGTCAGCCTGTTTCACATTAACAAGTACAAGATGACATTCTAGTAGTTTTCCATAAGAAACCAAATGCTAAAATCGCAAGTATAAGGGCTACCTTGAGGATGTCATTGCATCCATGTCTAAGAGAAGTTTCCGTTCTGTAATCAGTGATGATTTTAACCAAGCGATCCCTAAGCCTGAAACAAACCCATAGGAGGAATACATAACTAAATCTAATAGCAAAGCTTAAAAATGCCGTAATTATTACAACAAAAGAAAAACTTTAATTGTATTTGCCATTACATATAAAAGGATAGGAAATATTACATGGAAATTTCTATGGAAATACTTAAGTAGTTCTAATGGCATAGCTTCTGCTGAAAACAAATCTCAAATGACTCAATGGGGATAACTGAGTGTAGAAAAGTTAATTTATTTAGAAAACAAGACTTTCACACCAAAAGAAAAGAAAGAAAGAAAGATACATAGAAATACTAAAGCTGCTTGAGGTAATATATGAATCATATGTACTTCTTGGGGACCATATTTAAGTAATATGAATCAAATGTACTTCTACACACCTGGGTATATTTAAGCCATTGGGCACCATATTTACAATATAAAGCGGATCAAGATTCCCAACAGTGTTCTCTAGCAACACGCCTACCTGTCAATTGTTGGAAGCAAGTGTTAACAAACTTGTGCAAAAAAGTTAGCATAAATACATGCATTTAGTAAATCAATTTGAAAATTGAATCTTTCGTGTACCATTTCTGGTTTATGAAGACACTGCTTAATCAGTTCTTCCCAAAGTTCATCATCATGCTGCATGGTAGCAAATTCTATTGCCTGTACACAGTCATGATGATTTATCATCAGTTCCAAACTTTCACACGTATATAGAATCAACAGGTAACAATAAAGAGAGGTATCCGTTAGAAAGAAAAATCTCTTGTAAATTGAGAATAGCAGATAAAACACACCTCTTGTATATCCTCTAATTTATTTATGATGACAGCAAGAGCTTTTTTTGAATTCCCCATCCTTCCAAGGATGAAGACCTGCTCTCTCAAAAGATCTCTTTTCATACAAACCTCGTATGCCTGTAGTTTGATTCTCGATACATTATTTAATCCGCGTAAAATATTCAAACTAAATCATCATTGCATTATAAAGTCACGCATCAAACCTTCTCGAGTGTATAATGCTGACTACTACGAAGAAAAGGAAGCAGCATCTTTGGATCATAGTCTGCATAAAGCTCAACCTATCATAGTAAATAACCATACATATTAGGTAGAAATAGATAAAAGTTCAGCAACTAGGAAGAAAGTAAAACTTTACACCATAGATAATTAAAGAAAAACTATATATATGTGAGTATAACATGTTCATGAATATTGGCAAAATATCAGCAGTATAAGCGACTAATGTGGCACAGATCCTAAAGATACTACTCAAGTGATCTTATCAACCATATACTAGGTTCTCAGTTTGGTTTGATCCGCATGTTTTTCAATCTGCCAAAGTTTTGCTAACTGATGGAATATTTTCTTAATTTAGTTTGTAATTCACTCAATCGATTCGGGATCTGCAACTCTTTTAGAAATTAGGTAATTAATTGTTATCAATTTCTTTTCATTCAATGGAACATGAAACTAAAATACAGCTCAGATCAAGCTAAAGAACAAAATGTTCAATTTTTAAATAAGAAGAACAAAAGCAAAGCAGCCCATACAAAATTCAACAAGGCTTAAGCATGCTGTGACAATGAGGCAGGGTCCTACGCGTTAAGGCGCTAGGCACCCAAAACAGCCGCAACTTCAGATTTAAGAATGTCGATGTTAGACTTTCAAATCAAAGACCCAAGTAACAGAAAGCCAAAACAAATGAGGATTTCAATATTGAGACTAGATGTCATGGGAAAACAAGCATTGCAATGATGCAATTACATGAACCGATAGGAACTCTAAGAATGAATAATATCCACATAACAGGATTACTCAAACGTTGTTATACCCAAAAAAACAATGTTTTCACCATGATTAGTATTTTGAAAACAAACAAATACCTATAGATTTCAAAATCCACATCTTTTACTACACGAGAATTATTAGCCGAGAAAAAGAAACTGCCACATGGAAATATTTTTAAAAAAAAACATCTATTAATCATGGCTAAAAGTTAAAACTGTTATAAGAACAATAATGGTGGAGAAAACCTAGACTTAGAACTCGAATCTAACCATCAAGGGAAAGCAACCCCAAGATAGAACCTAAAGGCTACCACCCAAAGACAGAAACAACAAAGGCCAACAAAGCCCCTGCTGCTAGGTCCTCCCACTCATGGTTTGGCTTCTTCAGCCTTACAATTGAATCCGGTCCTTTAGCCCTATTTTATGTGACGCAGGTTCAGTTGCTGACCCTATGTTTCTGCCGGCGGGTGCCTCTCGTTCGTCCGACCATGCGAATCTTCTTGCATGGAACAGGGTCAATTTACTGAGTTCATTTTTCTATTATTTGTTCTACTCGGATTAATAATTAAAACCAAGGAAACAAATGTCATGAACATATAAAAGAAAATAAACAGAATAGCCTCTGAAAACAATTGGCATCAATCTATCAAGGGAAAAAGAGAATCTGAAAAATGAGCAAGCTACCACTTTTGCAAAGGAGTTCACCATATATGTTTCCATACAAATTTTCCTAACTTATTTATGTAGTTCACTAAATTGGTTCGTAGTCTGCACTCTCTAGGGAATTAGATAATAAATCATTGGAAACATCTTTCATTCAATGGCACTCATGCAACCCCACGAAACGAAAATACAGCTCAGATCAAGCTAAACAACAATGTCTAAGGAAAAGAAAATAGCAGGGAAGATCATTAACTATTTCAAGTAGATCATGAAAATACAAAGATGCTTGAATTTTTGTATTTTCATGATCTACTTGAAATAGTTAATGATCTTCCCTGTTAATTTCTTTTCCTTAGACATATTGTTCTTTAGTAGTCAAAAGTTTATAAAGAAATAACTAGCCTAAGAAAGAAAGCACAAAATTCAAAGTATATAGTAATCATAAGTTTATTGATTCTCATGCATAGACTATCGACAGGAAGAAAATGAATTTATCTTAAAGCCTTCTCCAAGACTAATGTGACTTTGCATTTGGTCCGTAAAAGTTCAGTTTCTTTTGACCCGTTTTAAATGTGGCATAATATAGCCAATTTAGTCAAACTGTAGTCAGGCAACCAGTTCGCTAGCAAAGCCCCAAGTCAGGCTTAAGCATGCGGTAACAATGAGGTGGGATCCTAGGGATTAAGCCGCTAGGCATCCAAAGCAACCGCCAAAAAGTATTAGCATAATGTAAGTTATACTATTAATTTAGAATTAATATAATTTGGATTCATGTCACAAAAGACTTAGCAAAAGAAATAAAAGGTTTGTAAGTTTCAACATATAACTTAAAACTAATTACATAAAATTTGGCAAAAGAGGAGAAAGGGATAATAGAAATAGCTAGGGCAGCAACTGGAAGAGAAATTTCAAGCGGAGTAATAAACAGTCTCACCATAGAGATCTCTACCTCTTCCCATGCTCAGTTTTTTTCCTCTCTTTTCAATTGGATTTCTTCAATAATATGCTTTCCAGTTTCTTCCTTTCTTATCCCTCCCTCCCTTCAAGAATCTGTTTTGGTGATTTCTGTTCTTTTTCTTCTTTCTTGTTTCACAATTCAACCATCTCTGCCTCTTCCTTACTTGCAACCAAGAGGTGTTCCTCTTTAACACACACCGCTCTTTTTCTTTTTTTCCTTTCTGATTTCTCCATCCCACCCTCCGTCCTTCCAGATATGTCTATCTGTCATTTTTCTTCTTATTATACTTTCATACTTTTTTTTTATTTCTCCCTCTATCCTTCCCCTCCTAGTATCTACCATTTTTTTCTCGGTTTCACTTCGTTTTCTTCTTTTTTCTGATTTAATTTCTAATCACCCACTTCTTTTTATTTTTCTCGATCAAGCCAAAACCCCAACCCAGCCCACCACCCTTCTCAGTCTCCTGGGCTTTCTGGTTTCTTTTTCTTCTTCTTCGTCTTCTTCTTCTTCTTTTTTTCTTTTTTGTTACTTTAATTTCAACTGTCAGATTTCATCCTTTACTTTCTTAGGTTTTTATTTTCATAGAGATGTTTGCCTCACTTCTGCTTGTTGTTCCTTTAACTTTCAGTTTCTTCTTTCCCTTATTTCTGCCCTTTTTATAAGGGGCGGTCCTTTAGTGGTGCCTCTTTGTCAATCTGTATGGGTATTTATTATTACTAAATATATTTGTACTTGTTACTCTTATAATATGTTACTAATACATAATAAATATACACTAGCAACAATCCACATGCATTGCATGAAAATGTTAAACATTCTAAACTACAAAAATATCAACTTACAATTAAATGCCTAGTAACTCAGAAAGTTTATTGACTAAAAGTATCTCAAAGATTCATCTCACTGGAATAAGACTTAAGCATGTTTGAGAATACGAGTACAGATAAATTTATTATATGATTCAATGTGTGAGAGAACTCACTCTAAATTGATAATCGTTCAATGGTTAAAGAGCCCAGGTTCTTACTTTTTTTATGTTGATTTTTAGAAAAAAGAATCTTAGATTATTAGAGTTGTTCAAAATTAGAATTATTTGATAAATACTATGTGATTTTTGATGGATTTCTAATTGTTTTAAATGGTATTTTCGATGTTTCCTAGTAATCTTTTGATCTTCCTACATATGGATGGATTAGGACCCTTTTTGTTTAATATTTAGAAATAAGGACATGTAAATATTCTATTATAGGTGTAATTAAAGGTGATGAATTTTAGAGATTATTCTCTGTTCCTTCGTACTACTAAAAAGGAGATTGTTAAAAAATAAAAAGTTATTTTATTTTTATTATTATTTTATATATATATATATATATATATTTGAATTTTAAGTTATGTTATTATACAGAACTGAGAACTCTTTAAAAAAAGGGATTTGTTCAATTGACCTAAAACCTCTGTTGTTGAAATCTTATGATTCATTGTATGAATCTTACGATTTGATTCAATTAGGTCCTAGGTCGATCCAAATCATTGAAAATATTGATTTATGTTTAAATCTTATGACACATACATTGAATCTTAAGATTTACGATTTAATTGGACAATTTATACGATTCAAATGATTCGACTTTGCAACACTTAAAAGATGTCAGTTTCATTTTTCTTATAACTAAAAAACTTCCCCTTTTTGGCTTGATCCTTCTTTAAATAGAATATAATAACGATTAAATATACATAAACGAATATAGTTTACTAATGTTAATAACAAAAAACCTTTTTACAAAGAGCAATCCAAAAACCTAAACCCTGAACCCTACTTCTATTAAAATTACTATTAATCTTAGGATTTATGACTAAAAATTACGATTTGATTTTAAGTGGCCTCTAATGATCTTGATTTGATTCACGGTTTGACAACCTGGTCTATGACCCTTAAAAAGGGCACTTAAAAGACTTAGTTAAAACTAATGATGTTTCCATATGTAAAATTGGGAAAACACTTAGTTGGTACTATTATTAGTAGAGTATAGATTGGAAAAACTCATTTGGGTTGGACTGCAATCCTATAAATAAACAAAGTTATGTAAGGTCAAGAATTGTAATTTAGGTTGGACTCCACGATCCTACAAACAACCAAAGTAAGTATGTTCAGTAAAAAAGAAAAATAGATTTACAATAAGGGTACTTTCAGCATGTGAAATTAGGAAAATACCTAAGGTAGTTTGTGCCTTGCAAGTGGAGATTGATTTTCATAGGACCTAACTCTTTTTAAATTTTTGACTAAATCAAATAATATAAAAAATAATAAAAATGATATATTAAACCCATTATGGCTAGCTTTAGGACAAATAATCATGGTCACCATGAGTTGGTTGTACGTGTTTGTTTTCTTGAGATTGATTTTTTGAATATTAAAAAAGTTTTATGTTATTAAAGAATGTTGGAACTAAAATTATTTAGAATTATTGAGATTAAATTAAAATTCGTACATACTTTTCAATGGATTGTTTTAGAAGGTATTTTGGATGTTCCCTAGTGTTTTTAGTATTTTCTCTGTATAGATATTGAGTTAGGACCCTTTTTGTATGTTTAAGATTTAGAAATAAACATATACGAAGGTTTTACTGTGGTACAATTAAAAGCAACGAATTTTAGAGAGTCATCCTTTTCTTTTTTCTTGTAACTAAAAAGTCCAAAAAATAGGTTTTTTTCCATTACAATAGAACCCACTTTTTATCTTTAAGATACTGATTTAGGACCCTAAATAGGACGAAGAATTTTACTATGATACAACTAAAAGTAACGAATTTTAGAGAGTTATCCTTTTTTCTTGCTACTAAAAAGTCAAAAATAGTTTTTTTCTGGTATGTTCTACTGATTTAGGACCCTAAATAGGACGAGGAATTCTACTAATGTACATCAAAAGTAACAAATTTTAGAGAGTTACCCTTTTTTCTTGTTACTAAAAAGTCCAAAAAATTTGTTTTATTTATTAAAGTAGAACTCACTTTTTATCTTTACTTTTAAGGTATGTTCTACTGATTTAGGGCCCTAAATAGGACGAGGAATTCTACTATGGTACAATTAAAAGTAACAAATTTTAAACAGTTATCCTTTTTACTTGCTACTAAAAAGTCGAAAAAATTGTTTTTTTTTATTACAATAGAACTCTCTTTTTCTCTTTACTTTAAGATAAGTTCTACTGATTTAGGACCCTAAATAGGACAAGGAATTGGAAATATAGCTTACTTTAAATCTTAAATAAAACAAAAGTTAAAAAACCCTCTTCAACTAAGGGTATTCTGGATATGTGAATTGAAAAATCTACAACACTTAAGTTGCATTTGATTTCGTAAAATTGGTGAGGGCAGATTTGGATTTCAGACCCCAAATCCAAATCAATTGTTTGGGTGAGTTTGTAATAACCCGTATTTGGATTTCCACAAGTCCATAGGATTTCAAAACAAAGATTTTAACCCCAAAATTCAAGGATCTGAAATCAACTCGTAGAGTATTTATTTTAGAAATCCACCCCATCAAGGATTTCACTTCTTATTCATTGTTTGTCACCAACCCATAGAAAGATGTGCCTTCTTCGCGTCTGCACATTCACCATCGCCACATACCACCATCCATCACCAACTACCACCTAGCACCATCCACCGTCTACCAACATGATCCACCAACACAACCATCATGATACACCTACTGCTACCGACACCCATCGTCAGCTTCCACCACCATCCTTGTTTGACTACAACCACCAACTGTCACATACTACGACCACCTACCGCCACTGCCAAACATCATCGTCCACTACCACCACAATCCACCACCACCACCGACCGCTTACCACCACCCACCACCACCATCACCTACAAGTCTACCACCCCCACGAATCATCGACTACCACCATTGCCCACCATGGTCCTACGGAACGGTCTGGCCCCAAACTGCAATACAAACTTTTGTATCGCGGGGCTATGGATTGGACCGATACAACAGGTCTGGACCGATTGGTACAACCAATCCAGTATTTTTTTTTTTAATGTGTATTGGACGTCCAGACCGGTTTCGATCTGGACAGGTCCAATACCAATCGGTCTGGTGACTGGTACCAACCGGTCCGACGACCGGTACCCTAGTCCGATCCATTTTTTAATTTCAAAATGTAATCGCCAGTCCATCACTTTTGTACCGGTACCGCTGGTCCGGACCGGGACCGGGACCAGTCCGATACCCAGTCTCGACACATTGAACCTTGACTACCACAACCCACCACCACCACCACAAACTATAACCATCAGCCACCACCATCACTACCCGTTGCCCACCATCTACACCACCACACATGGTCAACTATCATCAACAACCACTGCATAACCATCACTACCCACCACCTACCATGACCAACACCTATCGTTGACTACCACTAACCACCCCTCCCTCCCTCCCTCTCTCTCTCCCTCTCCCTCCCTCCCTCCCTCTCTCTCCCTCTCCCTCCTACCCTTCAATTTACTATATTTTATAGCCAGGTAGGTCCCATATGGACATGTTGCAAATAATAATGGACATGTTGCATACAATATGATACACATGTAAACCTACCATGATAATGTGAATTCATATTATAGGAACATATATATTTTATACATGTCAGTCAAATCCTAAAACCCAAAACGATAGGCATTTTTTAGCATCCATTAGTATATTTGCGAAATTTTTATTTCAAATCCTTTTTTATCAAATAATTCATCGAAACAATAAAATCTTGAATCCAAGAATTTTAAATCTATGGATTTCAAATCTAAAATATTCAAAGACCAAATCCAACCCTTGCGATAGTTTGTGTTTTTATTAGTAGTAAAGATGTCAATATGTATATGTTGAAAAAAAACAAAAACTAATCTTTTATGTTACCTAGTCAAGGTCAAAATTTCCGCTTTTGGATCGGGTATTTACCCCCTCTTCAACCGATAAATATTAACAATACTGATAAGTATCAGCCGAAACTGGTTGAAACCCAACAAAAACAATGGTCGATGCCAATATAAAATTTGAAAAAATATGGGAAAATCCTTAAAAATATAGTTGTTATTTTGGCCAACAAAGTGAAGAATAAACAATAAAATGCATGGTAGCTTTCTCTTCTTTTCTTTTTTGTGAGAACTCAAGGGGATTAGGCCATTACATAAATAGTTCCAGGATATTCTCAAAAAAATAGTCAAAATTCAATAATAAGAAAAGAAGTAACCCTTAAATTAGGTAATCACCAAAACATCCCAAATCTAGGCAATGATTGGGGAAAAAAATCAAATAATCTCCAAAATGAATAGATTTATTGAAATAATAAAAATTATAATAACTCATTCGAAGGAAATGAGAGAACTCAAATTGGCTGCAACTGTTTCAGTCCACTTGAATTTCCACAAATCAAAGAAGTTTTGGTGATTTTATGAAACAATTTGTTCTTAAAAAAGATCTTTAAATTTTAATAAGTTGGACTAGAGTTTTGTATTGCCTCCTTAAAACCGATCAATTTCAGATGAAAAGAAACTTTAAACCTTATCGCCTAGGTAATGCCTGATTGTCGCTTTGCCTATGGTGGATCCATTAACTAGGCATTGCCTAGACACCTTGACACTACCGAATATAAAAATGATTTATGAAGAGATTTCACAACTCTTAAGAGACTTATGGGACTACAAACTTTAAGGCATCAAACAAGTTCATGTTAGGAACTAGCTAGACAAAGAAAAACATTCAATAGTCCTTGCACAATTATAAGAATGGTAATACCTAGGATAAACGAGACAAAATTTCAGCTTAAGATGGCTATAACGAGATTCGTTATGTAAAAAAAGATTCAAATAGGACAGATATAAATCATTAACAATAGAACCTTTTCAAAGACTTTTGCGCTTGCTAGCCTTTCAAAAAGAAATAGTTAAAACTATCCAATTGCATTAATTTTGGTATAACAATCAGGGACTACCAATGGAATGCCTTGAATTGATAAGAATGTGCACACCATGTACAGCTGGGGCCTGAGCTCTCAAATAAATTGGTTGTACAAGGACCAAAGAAGTCTGTGTTTAGTGAGTGTGCATGCGTGTGTGTGTGCGTCCTGTATGTATAGGCATTATTTGTATTAGGAAGTTTGTAATATTACTCCAAAATTACTGAGCATTAGATACATTGACAACCAAAAAGAGGGAAGTTATCTCAGTGACGGTGACCTGCATACCATATTTCAACATACCTGCATATCATGGAAGTCCTTCCCAGCATCTGGGTTAGCTTCAAATAGTGCATGTAGATATAAATGCAAGAAATATCTGAAATCACACTTATTGCTGGCAGCCAACAGTTGAGAAACAATATCAGAGGGAGAAATTAAATCCCGGTGTTGGATGAGTAAAGAGACTGCATGTTTGCAATCCAGTGTCATCAACTGAACAACCTGTGATAATGGCATCTGTTGTAAGTATGATATAAACCAGTAAATATGAACAGTATGAAGCAGATATATCTCAAGTACAACACTATATCCAGGAACTTCCTTTGTTTGAATCAGTGTAAAATATATAAAAATATGAAAATGTCAACTGAACTTAGTATATTTTGGAGGAAGACCATAACTTCTAACAGTTGAACCTCAGATCTAAGAGCACATACAGAGTTCAATGGTTTTCAAGCTAAGACATGCAGATCAGTAGTTTCTTAATATTTTTTAACTCTAGAAAACTTAGCAGCTTTATAAGAATTTTCACTCGACCTGGCATTACCATACCTTGTCACGAATGACATCGTGTAAGTTATATTTTTCAATGAAGTCGAATATCTCAGGCTTCATAAGCTGAAAAATTGAACCCCAAAAAAGAATAAATCAATGTCAAAGCATGTAAAGTATGCCTCTCTACATATATGTGTGTAAATAAATAAATATGTACATAGCTGCTTGTGAAATTTCAGGAAGTGGATGTCTTTTTCCATGCATAGCACTTACATCAGCATATAATGTGAACGCTTTCTCATACTGTGTACTGATTACATATAACTCTGCCAACGCCTGACATGGAAACGGGTAATTGTTTTAAGGTAAACACACATGCAACAGGGAAATTATATTAGAAACTTTCAACACACAAAAGAATCTTAGCCTGACCTCTTTGATTGTATCAGTCATTGATTTAGTATTACGCTGAGGTTCAATTGCAGATATAACAGGCTCGGCAGAATATATCATTGGCGGCCAAGATTTAATAGTTGACAAGAGATCCTTGTGGAAAGATGGATTTGTCGCCAAAGCAACAAGAGCCACCTGCCGCATGATAAAGAAAAGCTCCAGACTTGAATGCTAAGTTGGCATAACTGAGGAAGTATATGATAAATCCAAAGAGAGCTGGACAGAAACTTTGTGTCCTATAACGAACCTCATAAGCAGTATCACGCAACCTTGGATTTTCTGTTGGTATGTATGGTACCAAAACAGGAAGCTGACGGAGATGAGCAAAATGGAAAACCCATCTGTCAGAAAAGAGAGCAATTATGAACCCAATTATTACAGAATAATTCTTTAAAAAAAAAAATATATATATATATATATATATATATATATATATATATAGAGAGAGAGAGAGAGAGAGAGAGAGAGAGAGAGA
>JAUPMG010000001.1:17710108-17720250 GCA_031762675.1 Pachysandra terminalis
AAAAAAAAATATATATATATATATATATATATATATATATATATAGAGAGAGAGAGAGAGAGAGAGAGAGAGAGAGATCTTTTTTACCTCTCCCATGCAGAAGCAGATCCACGCAACAACTTGGGACACAAAGCTGCAGCATCAGCATATTTCCTTTCCAAAATCAAATGATCAAGGTACCTTGAACCCACCTGACCATATAATGGATAATATGCAGTTTGAAATGCAATATATTATTGAAAATGTAAATCAATACAAACTAGACCATTTTTAATTGAAAAATAAAATGATGGACTCACTGAAAAGAAAATGATAGCTTGGTAGAGGTCAAGAAACTAATCCACCAAATTTCCACAAAAATTACTGAGCCTTAAAAAATAAAAGACTAAAAGATATGTGGGTGCATATATAGTGTGTGTGCATAGGTATGTATATGTACAAGTGTACCAGTAACCAGTCAACAGCATGTAACTGTTACCGAAAAGCTTGATGAGGAGAAAATTGTGGTAAATAAATGAGCATCTCAGATGCTTCCGAATCACGTAAGGGCTAAATCATAATGTACAAAGTTAATTGCCAAAAATATCAGCTTCCAGCATCAGTTTCAGCATGCTAACCTCTAACAATCTAGACTTTAGACCATGGAATTGTCAAACTTATTATGCTCTTGAAAAAACAAGTTAGTTCCTTCTGTAAATGCCCTGCTTACTCTTGTTCCTGCCTCAAAACTAGAAAATGTGTGCAATGAAATAGGTTATTATGCGACTGTCACTATCCTTATAGTAATTATGGAGATTTCTGCATGTTATGTTGAACCATGATACAGATGCAAATGTCATCGAAAGTAATTTCTTGTAATGTCAATAGGAGAAGATCAATACTTGCATTTTGCAGATCATGATATTTAAAACCATGCTTCCATGTAAAGTAACAGCTTAAGCCCCTACAACACACAAAAGTTTTGGAATACGACCCTTGAAGAGAGATGAGTTTTGTTTTTGTAGTCTTAGTACAACCTCTGCATCTGATAATATTATTCAGCTACATTCGTTCTTGGGAAAATGCCCCGCTAATCCTATAATTAACCTGTATTTTCATATTCTACCCTATACTTTAGGCAATTCCGATCATACCCAAGAAGGCAAATTTTGATCTCAGTATCTCCCTTGCCTTTAAAAGAAGACAAATATCCCTGTTAACCTTATGACCACATCTGAAATGGACTTTTAATCATGGTAAAACAATAAGGTGAAGGTTTGACGGTAAAATTTGCTTTAAAGCTCCTACTCACTTATGGTAAACCTTTTACCGCAAGTCTCACATGGTAAAACTTTTACCGTAATGCTGTGAGATTGTACCCATGGGTTCACTAGCTTTACCTGATGAGGGGGAAGAACTGTTTTTAAGAGATTCAAGAGGTAAAGGAGAATTTGGAACCAATCTTTGGTTTCTTGGATATGGTAGAAAGAACCTCAAATATGGGAGAATCTGAAAAGGATTTGTAGAGAAATTTTCCCTTTGTTTTTCTACTCTCTCCCACTTTCTTTTTTTAATTTTATGACACATTATCTTCTTATTAAAAAAAAGGGTACTGAATCTTACAAACCAAAGATACCTCATCAACAAGTTCACTCCGTCCTTGTCCAGCTTCAACTGCCGCTAATGCTTTTTCATGCCAACCATGCTGAAGAAGCCAAGAAATATGATCTTCGGCATCCCTAACAATCAATAACATATTAGGTTCTCAAATCAAACACTATTAGCCTTTTAATAAAAATAATTCTAAGAAAATTACCCTAGTGACGGGCAAGCATCATCACCTTCAGGCACTCTAGAAGTACCAAATTTATAGTACCAATTTTATCATAGTCTGCTTGCCAGGTCCATAGAGACTAAATACTTGATAGTCTGAGATGAGTATTAAGTTCTATACAAAGTAATGGTATCAATGCAAAATAAAATGTAAGAGCAAAAGAAACCTATCAGGAAATATATATTGGGACTTCCGAGGGTTTCAAGATCAGTAATCAGTTACCCATTTTTAGTCATTCAATTGTAGTCTACTCTAAAATTGACCACTAAAAATACGTTAGTAGCAAGTGTGAACCAATCGATTGATCTCCCAATTTCCTCTTTCCTTCTCGGAAATTATTTCTGTGATCCACTAATTCCCACTTCATTATTTCCACAGAAAAAATGAATAACCACATGGCTGTACCAACATGAAAGCAGTTTTAACTGCAACTAGAATGTGGTCTCAATAACTATTTTCACCCCCTTCCAACATACTTATCGCTAGGAGTTAGGTAGTAAAACCTGGTAGTATATTTTGTTGCATGGAATCTTCCAAACGAGTGGTGACGTCCTCATGCGGTAGACGTATTGAATTCTGACCCACCACGGATTCTGGAAATTTCATGTTGAGTATCACTATTCATTATTACTCTCCCTATAAAAGAATTACGGATAGCTATGTGATATCAATAAGCTCACTTTGTCCTTGTCTAAAGGTAATGAAATAATAGAAAAGAATGTCATATTTATACTGCTAATCTTCATCTGGAAATAATTATTTTCTGTTGGAATCCTAATTTTTTTACCTCAAGATTATCAGATCTGGAATACAAATATTTTTTGGTTTATAACAAAAAGAAAAATCTATCAAACGAGAAGGGGAATAGGTACATCATATATACATCACAGCCTGCAAAATGCTTAAAATAACCAGAGCAAAAAAAGGAGGAACACAAAAAAAGGTAAGACCCAAGGCAAACCAACTAAAAAATGTACTCCTAAATAATATCTCATGACTAGGAATCCGTAAATATTTTTTTTATAAATACTGAAGATTTTATTACAAGAGGGAAAGAGGAGTATACAAAAGAGCCATTGCAAGAAAAAGCATCCAAAAGAGAATCAACATGACAAAATAAAATAACAAGAAATTTTAATTGAAAAAAAAAACAAAAACAGAAAACACTTCCACATACACCACACCATAAACAAAGGGCGTGTTTGGCGTTGCTTCTAGGAAGGAGAAGCGATTCATTTAAAATTGATTCTTATGAAACGCTTCATAAGAAGTTAAGAACTACTTCAGAAGAATAAGAGATGTTTGGTAAACATCTATTGAAAAAGCGCTTCCAAGTCAAGTAGTTAGGTAAATCGTTAGAAACAATCTATAATGGAAAGGAAAAAGATGGTGAGAGTTGCAGAACTGCAAAATAGACCAGAAAGTACGCTTCCCCCTTCTTCTCCTCAATCCCGATTTTCTCCTCCTGCTCGCCCTCATTTCCGTATTGGAGACTACTTGGACGTGGCGATCCGCCGCGATCCTACGACAAGCTTCTTGAAGCAATGCATAGAACAGATCTTCTAATAAGGCTATTGATTAGGTTCAACAACTGATCAATAGATCAGAGTAAGAAAGACAAAAAACTTAACTTACCAGAAAATTTAGATTTGTTTCTTGAAGAGCCTTCGAGTCTGCCTTCCTTCGAATCTCTTCGTTTTGCTATTCTTTGTTTTTGGAGATTGTCTTGAAAAGATGAGGACTATATCAAGTTAGATTTGTGAGAAGTTTGTGTAGGGTAGGAAATCTATATTCAGTAAGAGTTTTGTTCGTGAAGATAACATGGGTAAAATAGGTATTTCAAAAGTTTTAAAGGGGCATATAAGACCATAAGACATATTTCATTAAAACCTCAAACTGATTCCCGCAAACGTGATTTCAGAAGCAGCGAATAGTAGCTTCAAAAGAATCAACGTTTGGATGAAGCGATTCTTGTGGAATCGCTTTTCACTTGGGTTTACCAAACATTTATTTATTTGAAGCGCTTTGGGGCCCAGGAATCACTTCTAGGGCCCGAAGAAGCAATGCCCAACACGCCCTAAGCATATGGTAAACACGTCCAAGAAGCAATTCCAAACAAGTGCTTCTCCGAGACGCTGATTCTGTTGAAGCAGTCGACTCCCTACTACAAATTGATTTTGTGGAAATCATTTTGATCACTTAAGCAACATTTTGGTTGAGACTATTTTATCCTCGTGTTATTCTATAATACCCACTTTGCCCCTTCTTACATCTAAAATCACTTCTTAAATAGGTATTTACCAAAAGCTATCTTTTCATCTGAAGCAATTTTTATGAAGCGCTTCATAATAATCAATTCTGAAGGAATCGCTTCTTCTAGAAAGCAATGCCAAACAAGGCTAAAAAAACATAGCCGTAATAGACCAGCCTATCAACAAAGACACACAGCCCTAACAACCCTATGATTGAAAACTTGGTTTCCCACCTACAGCCTCTCCCTTGTGGGCAATGCGTGAACACAGAGTCACTAGCTACTCCACCTTGGCTAGCCTATAATTCAGTACTGCAGTGCATTGGCCAACCTCGCCACATGGGAAAACAAGATGTTCAACCCTTTGATCAAAGAACGAGCCAACCAAAATAGAAGAATCACCGTCCAAGAACAATTCTATGAGATGTCAAACCAAGAGAACATTGAGGAGTAGTCCCTCTCCACCTCCAAAGCTTAGAATCCAAGAGAAGTGCCTCCCTCAACCCCATCAACAATGCATATATCTTGGCTCTAAATGCATTCCCCTGAAGGAGCCAAAAATTGTGAGAATAATACCACCCATATGACCCTTAAAAATGGAACCAATCCTTAATGGGCCAAGATTCCCACACGAACATCCATCGAAATTAAGGTTGATAAACCCCACACTCGGGCACGTCCAAGTCCATCTATCCCTATCAACCCATGGGGAAGAGAAGGCAACCCAATCGCAAGTCCTCAGAATCTTTGAAATATGAACTCAGGACGGGTTCAAACCCATATGGAACCAAAGTCATCTTAGGTCCCCGAGTCCAAACCCATATGGAACCAAAGAAATCATAGAGTAAAGATCACCAAGACCTGACTCAAACGTCCTCAAAAATTTGTTTGTTCCTCTCACTCCAAAGTGACCAAAGGATGGAAAAGAGAAGAGAATGGAATTATCCAGCATTGCTTCCCTAAAGCAGGAATTTACATCGGTCTTAACAGTAAACTAATGCCCCCTGGCACCACCCAGTCCACCTAATCAATCTCAGGAAGAAACTCCATACTTCCCTCTCGACCTCATAGTGATGAACTAATGCCCCCTAAAATCCCTAAATATTGACATTGTACCCACATTCTTGGCCAACCAATCAGCAAAATCTTTAATAGATCTAGGCATTGTATCGAATGAAAGGCTTCACCTAGAAACCATATATCTAGCTAGCCAAACCAACTTCCAACAAAAACTCTAAGAACTTCCAACCACAACCACAAGATGATGGTATATGAATCGCCAACCACAATAATCCTCTAAAAGGTAAGAAATACGTCTCCCTTAAATCCATCAACAGCACACATTGCTTTGCTTTCACAAAGTTCCCTCACCAAAATGCCCAAAGAAAGCATGAAAAATGAGCTTTCATGGTCGTTAAACACACCGTTGAGACATGAATGCCATGGAACATCAACCGATCACCCGTCAAAATTAGCTAGTGTCCCTCTCTCAAGAGAGCACCAGACCAAAAGGGTTGACCAACATGTGGGGAAGACAAAGCCATTCATGGCCAATCCTCCATAGAATCAGATACAGATACCCTTTAAATTGGTTATTGACACTAACCCAAAGAGCTATCGATGCCATATAACCTCTCAATGAGAGAAGACTCTCTTCTCCTCGAATATTCGTTTCTTCCTCTCTCCCCATATAGTCTATAGGAAAGAATGCCCCAAGTACCAACATCGTATTATACAACTAGAACCAACCCCTAAGAGCCTTCATTAGAAGAACATCTGATTGAGAGTAGCCAATATAACCCATAATCCTCAAAAGCCATAATGGTACCAAACCTCTCTAAAGACCTTGCAATGAAGGAAGAGATGGTCTATAGAATCCCCCTGCCTTGTGCACATAGAACAATACTGAGGAGACAATGCAAGATGCTTCATTCTTCTTTGAAGAATGTCATTAACAATGATAATAAATATACACAGGAAAGAAAGAAGAGAACGTACATGAGTGTCCCACACAACTAGTGGCATACCGAACTCAGAAAACAAGCTAAAAATACAAAAAAGAAGGAAACTAAAATAAAACCGGTATGAGCACTTAATTTTGGGTGGAATAACAAGCTCCCAAAGCTGACAATGTGAGTATGGAGGCAAGTCTGAATCCCAATCTGGTCTAATGGCATGGAAAAAAGATCCGGCAGAAAAATATACTCTCAAATCAAGAATCGAGACTCTGTGGTTAGGAGATCTCTGGTTGATGTAAACATCTCTCAAGGCTTTAAACATTACAGCTAACTCCTATACATCAGCTGGCCTAAGAACTCACTTAAAGGGCAAGTTCCACACCAACTTGCCCTTGATAAGCCTCATATCTTCGGCTAGGGAGAAAAACCTACATAGCACATCACCCACTAGAGTAAAAAGGAAAGGTGATAAAAAATCCCCTTGTCTAAGCCCTCTGGAAGACCCAAAATGTTCGTGAACGCTTCCATTGACTAAGAAAGAGAAATAAACCTTCGAAATACACCCCCCCAATCCATTTCCTCCATTTATTCCCAAACCCTTTCCATTTAAGAACCGAATCCACAAAACCCCACTCTACCCTATTGTAAGCTTTCTCCCAATCCAATTTGCACATAATACCCTGCAAATCACTCCTAAATCTTTCCTCAACCACCTTATTAGCCACAAGAACACTATCCAAGATTTGCCTCCCTTTAATAAAAGCTGACTGATTGAGAGAGATAATAGACCCAATGACATCTTTCAGTCTCTCTGTTAACACCTTCGTGATGATCTTATATAAACTGGAGGTCAAACTAATAGGTCTAAAATCCTTGAGTTCACTAGCCCCGACCTTTTTAGCAATCAACACCAGAAAAGTTTCATTCGTGATTTTATTGATAATCCCACTCATATGAAACTCCCTAAACACCTTCATCAAATCCTCCTTAATGATATCCCAAGCATCTTGAAAGAAAGCAATAGTGAACCCATCAGGACCCGGAGCCTTATCTCTATCCATGACCATAACAACCCTCTTTACCTCCTATTCTACAAAATCTCTCTCCAGCCAAAGAGCTTGATCAATGGACACTGAATAACCCGGAATATTTCTCAGATCAAACTTGATATTCTCCTCCGAGGAATACAGTAACATAAAAGTCTCTCAGAGCCCTCGAAATACCCCCATATCCTCGATGTGAACCCCATCTACTAACAGGCTTTTAATGATGTTAGATTTACTCCTCCCATTAGCCATCTTGTGAAAAAACATAGTGTTCCCATCTCCTTCCTTAATCCAAGAAATTCTCGATTTTTGTCTCCAACTAATTTCTTCTTGTTTCAAAATCAAATCTAGCTCCACTCTCTTAAGATTCCTCCTAACTCTATCATCGCCCGATAAATTCCTAACCTGCTCCAAATTATCAAGACCCTCAATGTCCTCACAAATACTTTTCTTTCGAGATGATAAATCCCTAAACGTCTATTCCAACCCTTAATCTTCTCCTTCAAAAATTTTAAGGATTACATGAAAACAAAACCAGGTGTATCATTAATTCTCACAATTCTTTCCATCCACCACCTCTTCATCTCCTCCAAAAAGCTACCGTTAGTGAGCCACATATTTTTGAACCGGAAAGGAGATGGACCCCTAGCAATCTCCTCAGAAAGAAGAATAGGCCAATGATCAGATGTCAGTCTCGGCAGGAGACGCAACACAATATAAGGAAAATGATCATCCCAATCCGCCGAAGCCAGACATCTGTCAAGTCTGCAACAAAGAGCACTTTCTTGGAGATTGGGCCAAGTAAATTGGCCACCCATTAAAGGATAATCCACCAAAGCCAGGTCGAGAATCAAGGACGAAAATCTCGTTATGCTGCGAGTGACCCTAGACACTCTATTTCTCTCCCGCCCGGATTTCACCACATTAAAATCGCCAATAGTACACCAAGGTTTAGAGCAATGACCAAACAGGTCTCTAAACTCAGCGCAAAAAGCCTCCCTATCTCTATAAGAATCGGGACCGTAAACTCCAGTCAACATCCATTCAAAGCCATCCTCCACATTTTTGAACATTACAGATAAGCAATAAGAACCTCCACAGCCCCACTCTCCACCTTATCAATATCCCACATGATCAAAATGCCACCCGAGGCACCTGAGGATGGAAGACACACCCATTTTCTATTTTGAGTACCACAACTTCCGCATCAAACCCCTACCAATTGAATGTTTCTTAGTTTCCTGAATAACCATCACCCAAGGCTTAACTTTCCTGCATAACTCTTTGATGGCCCTCTTCTTACCTTCCCCACCCAAAACCTCTGATATTCCAGCTAACTTTCTTCATCAAACAACAAGAGACAAACCCCCTGACACTCT
Organism: Pachysandra terminalis; assembly: GCA_031762675.1. Taxonomy (NCBI): domain Eukaryota; kingdom Viridiplantae; phylum Streptophyta; class Magnoliopsida; order Buxales; family Buxaceae; genus Pachysandra; species Pachysandra terminalis. The sequence continues at coordinate 17,718,556 of JAUPMG010000001.1, forward strand.
AGACTTGCTGCCCCTCCTACTGTAATGGAGATTCCATTCAAGATTGATCCTTGGTCGACTTTCCCGACTGATCCTGAAACGAGACACCGCTTCAAACATATCGATCAAAACCCCATTCGAATCTGAAGCTTCCAATCTAAAAAGATTGGCAATATCCTCCACCCCTACCCAATCATCAACACAAGGTACATCAAAACATTGTGAACTACTCTCCTTGTCCCCCCAATTATCTTCATTCACCTCAGCCTCGCAACCTTCAGTTCCCAAATGAGAAATATTCGGATTCGGATTCAGCGAAACAAAGGTTCCTTATTTTGGCGACTGAACAATGATATCCGAGCTAGAGGTACCTGATAAAAGGAAAGAAGGAGTAGAGGCAAATAAAAAGGATAACTTGTCAAAACAAGAACGGAAAGTTATACCTCTATTGGGCCACTCCGATCTGATTTCCTCGAAGGGACGAGAAAGTGACATTGAGACAGACCTCAAAGGATTCCGAATAATCATAGACCGTGCGTCCTCTCTAACCGGGTAACGATTATAATCGGGAGGAGAAATAAGATTATCGAAGACATCTGAACTGTAAGGAGAGCCAAGAGAATATGTATATCCAACAAGTTTTATAATTGTGTCGTGAGCCTTCTCCAATTGCACCTCCTGAAACACCACATTGCGGATAATATCTTCCTCATATCCAGCCCTTCTCAGATCAGAACATGAAATATCTGTTTGAATTTGACGTAGCCTCTCATCATTAACCACCAACAAGCTCGATTCTTCCCCCACATCGTCATCATCGTTGAGCAGCTCCTTCCGGTTTCCATCGGCTTCGTCATTTAACATGAACACGATACCAGCCAACTTCGAATCAATTTCCCCAAATCTGAATTGATTACCAGCGAAGATCTGGAGCATATCCTCAATTTTTTTGTTAATAGCATCTAGTTGAGGAGCAACATCTCTGCTACAAGAAGATGGAATCTCGCATAAACCCACCTACGAACTGGGCTTGTTATGCGATAAAACTAAAGAGCTATCATACCCTAAGGTCGGCCCATCACTCAAGTCCAAACCAGGTAGCGATCTGTTAGGACTAGATCTGGACCGGGAACAAATTTGAGGCCCATCACGAGAAGCAACATGGGCTTTTCTCCAGACCCCAACGACCCGACCAACTTCTCCTCTATCAGAAGAACGGCCTCTGTAACCGTTATTAGCTTTCCAAAATCGGTTGTCTTTGAATTGGAAATCTCTAGGATCATCCACCCTTTTAGGAACGTATCCTCCCAAATCCCTAGACTTAGGGAATAAATCACCATTTTCCAATCTCCTATCGACACGTGGATACAACCCTTCCACATCATCACCACCAACCTTCATCCCAAAATTCAAAAAACTTCCGGCCAACTCGATGTCGGTTACCCTTTCCACCAAAGAAAACACAATCTGAATCAAATAGTCGTCCTTTCCTGTTTTCAAAGAAATAGATCTTGGAATGAGAAGGGGATTGTCGCATGTAACTTTGATCCGAGCATACTTCATCCATCTCTTCTGAAAAGTGATATCGTCAACTTCCAAGAAGCCACCGCACACATTACCGATAGACTCGAACACCCCTGTCAGCCAAAAATGAGGAAGCAAACCGTAAACGTAGATCCATAAACCCTTGTCGATTGTCCGAGTATGAGAATTCAG
>JAUPMG010000001.1:17720350-17736705 GCA_031762675.1 Pachysandra terminalis
TTATACACATATATATACATGATCAACCGACTGGTTGTATGTGTGTATGATGTACACGGGAGATATCTTGGTGAGCCCCAGAATTCGTTCCCATGATCAAAAATAGAGGTGGGGCATGACTCCCCATGGTTGTGACTCCCTAAAACTATGTTGTACACACAGAATCGGTGAGGCATCCTTAGCCCGAAAGGGGCCATGAATCCATGATTGTGATACACGGTGTTCAAGATCCAGATCAAGCATGAGACATCAAACAACATAAGCTTAAAAGGCATACATATGCATTTCACGTGTTTGTTAAGGCCATCGTGTTTGGTCTATATATTCATGTTTTCATATCATTGCACGAAATGAATGAACCTTGCATTGATCATGGCATCCCATGCATACTCAGGGTTTTCCTGATTAATTCATTGCATCTGTACATTGCACTTGCTGGGCACGTAGCTCAAGCGTTCTCTGGCTCCTAACATTTCAGGTGAGTACGAGAGGTACAACCATGACTTCGGCCAGGATTGCTGAGGTGGACTCCTGAAACCGCGGGCATATTTAGACTTCTATTTTCTTTTTACTTTGGGTTGTATGTAGCATGACTGATGTTTGAGAGTGCTTGAGAGGGAGTGCTTGACTCCATTTCAGACTAGTTGTACTTTGTATTGCTCAGATCATCTTATGTTTAGTTGAGAGATTTCTGGTGATCTCACGCCCCTCCTTTTGAGTGTGAGGATTTTGGTTGGAGTCACCCACTTAGAGGCATTGATTTATTTATGTTATATTGATGTTAGCTTCCGTTGTGGATCCTAATTATATTATGGATTTCTCTGTGATGTTTGTGGTTTCCACCCTCATTTTGGTGTGTGAGTTAGAGGATCGGAGGGTGAGTGTCAGACTTGGAATCTTAGAGTTATGCTCACGTGCGTGTGAATCATGCTCCAGAATTCGGGTCGTGACACACATCCCTGTGTCTTTTCCACACACTCATTTGCCAACAATGCACTATCTAGGATCTGTATCCCCCTAATGAACGCATTCTAGTGATAAGAACCCACTATCCAATCACATCCCTCAACATGCATGAAAGGATCTTAGTTATAATATTATAAAAGCTGATCACTAAGCTAATCGGCCGGAAATCTCTTATTAAGCAGTCCCCTTTCATTTTCGGGATCCACACCAAGAAGGCAGCATTAGTAAACTTATTAATGACACAATTCCAGCGGAATTCAATTAATACCTACAACAGCTCTCTTTTGACAATTTCCCAACAATCTTTAAGGAAAGCTATGTTAAAACCATCAGGACCCAGTGTTTAATCCCTATCCCAATCCCACACTACCCTTTTAATCAAATCTTCCTCAAAATTCCTTTCCAACCAAGTTGCCTGAGAGTCATCCAGACTGGGTCCTTGAAAATTCACCAACTTAAACCTCATCTCTTGTTCAGATTGGTACAAATCCAATAAATACACTTGAGGAACTCCTCCATGTCCTCGCTCCCATCTAGGTAAGTACTATTCATTGGCAAGCAAGGTATGGTGTTCTTCCTTCTTTTCCCATTTGCCACACAATGGGAAAACACCGATACTCCCACTCCTTTAATCCACTTGTGCCTCCAACTTACCTCTCAGTTCTAAGGATCTCCTCCAATTCACCCTTCAATAGACTCCTCAACTATCTATCTGTTTGGGTCATGATACCGTCCCCCTCCTTCCTATCTACCTCCTCAATATCCCACAACAATTTATTCTTGTTCTCTTGGAGACTCTCAAAACCCCGTTATTCCATCTCTTAAGCTTGTCCTTCAAAAACCTAAGCTTTTCCATGAACTTGAATCTCGCCCGTCCAAATCTAATGCTCACATGCTCCCTCCATCACTCCTCGATCAACTCCTTAAATGAATGATATAATAGCCACATATTCTCAAACCTAAAAGATGAGGGTCCACTATTGACTCTAATTATGGGCAACAAATTATGATCAAATGTGGTCCTTAGTAATGCTGATTGGGAAGCAAATGGATGATGAGAGTCCAATCTAACGAAACCAAACTTCTATCCAACCAACAACATAATGGGGATTCCTGCATATTCAACCGAGTATAAGTCACACCAGCCAACGGGTAGTCTACCAACTCCAAACTCCCAATAAGATCCAAGAAATTTCTCATGCTTCATGTCACTCTCCCACCCTACTTTTCTCACTTGGAAATCTCATCACATTATGATCGCCTAACACACCATTGGAAGGACCCCCTATACTCTTATTTCTATCAATTCCTCCCAAAAAATTTCTCTAATAGAAGGGTTATTCGGACTATAGACCCCCAGTTAACACCCATTAGAATTGATCTTCCTCGCTTTTCAATCTAATGGAAACTGAAAAGGACCCTACCCAAACATCCCATCCATGACTATCGGAATCCCACAAAACGAGAAAGCTCCTTGATATGGCATAAACTCAAAGCAACAACTTATATTGCTCCACAGCCTTCTAGTCAATCTGATATCACAATACTCTTTTTTGGTTTCCCGAAGTATCATTATATCTAGGTTGACTCTTCTTCTTTTTTATCGGTAAAAGTAATATTTATATTAATATGGCCCGTAGGCTTAAACTATATAGTAATGTAATATAATACAGTGAGAATGCCAAAGCCAAAACTATACAGAAAAAGACTAATCAAGAGCATCCCATTTCTGACCCCAAAATCTATCAAACTCCCTAAAGTTGCACCCCCTAAATTCTGTAAAGTTAGCAGCCCAAGAAAAAAGTAAATAAACAATGCTACCAATAATCTTGTGAGTATCCTTTTCCTGTCCTCGGAAAATTCTCTGATTTCTTTCGTTCCATACCGACCACGTAATGGCTGCCAGACACAAATTCCAAAGTATATTACTCCTTCTGAAACCCTTTCTCTTTTTTTTTCAAACCCCAACTATTAAGTTGTGCCTTGAGATGATCTTGCATAACCCATTCTAAACTGAATCTTTGGAAGAAAAAGAACCAAATCTTCCAAGTCTCCTCACAGTGAAGAAGCAAATGGGAGACCGTCTCCTCCTCCTTTTTACATAAACTACACCACGAAGCCAAAGACCACCCTCTCCTTTTGAGGTTATCACAGGTAAGAATTCGGTCTAGCGATGCTGTCCACAGAAAGAAAGAAACCTTAGAAGGAATACCCGCAAACCAAATGCTCCTCCAAGAAACGTCCCCGTCACCCACTCCATCCATAGCGTTATACATAGACTTAACCGAGAAGCCATCGACTTCTCCCCCCTTCCAAACTCTAACATCATCACCATCTAAAACTTTAACATCTTGAATTTTTGAATTAGCGAAGTTACCTCTTCAACTTCCCAATCAAAAATGTTCCTCCTAAGTTTGAGGTCCAAGTCCATCCCCTACTATCTCCAACTAAATGCTCCCTAACCCAGCCATCTAGGTTGGAGGAGATAGCCGCAACCCCCGGGAACGAATGTAACAAAGTTTCTTCACCACACCAAATATCTTTCCAGAATTTCACCCTATCACCTTCCCCCACTTTAAATCTCACTCTTTTGATAAAAACCTTAATTGCTGAACAAATAGCCTTCCAAACTCCCACTCCAAAAGAATCTCTACATCTCTTAGTTTTCCATCCCCCTTCCTCTACCCCATATTTGATTCCTACCACTTCTCTCCATAAACCCTCCGTCTCTTTTCCGAATCTCCATAACCACTTCGCCAAAAGAGCCATATTAAATTGTGTTAGATCTCTTCACCCCAATCCCCCTGCCGCCTTTCTAGTACACACTGTTGAATAATTTACAAGATGATATTTCTGCACTTCTTCATTACCAGCCCACAAGAAGTCCCTCTGTAACTTCTCAATTCTCCTAGTCACCAAGGTTGGAATCTTAAGAATTGACATGTAATACGTTGGTAAGTTCACCAAAGAGTTCTTAATAAGGACTAGTCTACCCCCTTTAGACAGAAATCTTCCGATCTTTCTATGACCTTGTTCCACACACTACTAGACTTATAGGGATCCCCCAATGGAAGGCCCAAATACTCCGAAGGTAAATGGCTAATTTTGCACCCCAGCCACTTCACTAAGAGATTCAAATTACAACTAACCCCAACCCCAATCATCTCAGATTTAGCCAAATTAATATGGAGCCCAACACCGCTTCAAAGCAAACAAGAATGCATCTCAAATTGGAGATGCGAAATTGGAGATGCGAGATACTAGAAGCCTCCTCTTTCACCTTCACACCTTCAATCAAGCCCAACTCTTCCGTTCTACTAATCATTTTGCCCAAGCATTCAATCACCATTAAGAAGAGAAAAGAGGATAACGGATCACCTTGTCTAAGGCCTTTGGAAGTGTTGAAAAAGCCCACAGCTGTCCCATTCACCCAAACAGACATCGATGTAGTAGAAATACAATATTTTATCCACCGAATCCACTTGACCCCAAAGCCCATCATCTTCATAACATAAAGTAAGAACTCCCAATTCACAAGATGGCCAATGCAAGAAATAGGGTGAACACCATAAGAAGTATTGAAGTGAATGGGGTTGCTGTAGAAGAGGAGGGTAAGATCAAGGAAGCCATTGAAGACTATTATAAAGATCCGTTTAAGGAAGATCGTTTCATTAGACCCTGTTTAGATGGTATGGAGTTTGAGAGATTACACTCTCTAGAAGCGGAGGATTTAGAATTGGAGTTTTCCGAAAGCGAGATTTTAGGTGCTATAAAGGAACTGAACGGAGATTAAGCACCCGGACCCGACAGATTCACCTTGGCCTTTTATAAAACCTGTTGGGAGGTTGTGAAGGAGGACATCTTGCTTGTATTCAAAGAGCTGTTTGAGAAGGGTTATTTTGAAAGAAGTGCTAATGTGACTTTCCTTGTGCTTATCCCTAAGAGAGGAGCTTTGAATATTAAAGACTTCCGTCCAATCAGTTTGGTGGGGAGTATATACAAATTGCAAAGGTTCTTGCGAATAGATTGAAAAAGTGTGTGAGGAGAGTGATTTCCAAAACACAAAGTGCCTTTGTGGGAGGGAGACAAATTTTAGATGGTGTATCGATTGCCAACGAATGCATTGACTCTATTTTGAAAGATAAGAAGAATGCTTTGATTTGTAAAGTAGACTAGGTTGACTCTTCTTACTAAATCTTTGACAGAAATCTTCTTTCCGACCCCCCAAACCTCTAAAATATTCCAGCTCATAATCTTCATGGACAACCCAAAAATGCCCCCTTTGAATCTACCCCTAGGCCCACACCCTTTTTCTTTACGAGACCAATCCAACTTTCTGAGCTCTCTAGATTTGCCTTGACCAGCACTTCTAGACCCTCCTTTAAATCAGAAATGTGAAAGACTTACCAAAATTATCCCTAGCTTCCAACTGAAACAATGACGCTATACTCTAAATTCCTGCCCAATTTGCACCTTCTTCCCCTTTAACTTCTAGTACCCCTAGGTCCACCCCCTCACTAGCCTATAACTATTTATGGTTATTATTATATGTAGCATAAAGAACTGTTCTCCTAGGGAGGCAGCTGGGAGAAGGTGTAAGGGGGCACTCATCGAAGGGTCAAAGAGCATAAGAGCAAGACCAAAAAGCCTAGATGGAAACAGTCTGAAAGGATCTGGACACCCATAATCTAATTGAAGATATGGTTTTTGACAGATTCGGATAAAGGAACAAGATTCATGTTGCCGACCCCAACTAGTTGGGATAAGGCATTTTGTTGTTGTATACAGACTTCTTATTCTACTTGCAGGGTCATGTATCTCTGTGTGAGGCCAGTACAAGATGAGGAGAAAATCTTTCAAGACAATGAGTAAGGGTGATTCAGTGCTGAAGTGAAGGTATGAACCTGCATAGCTCGAAAGAACTACACCCTTCCTACACTCGGATAAGTCATACGTGGCTAAATCTACCCCATCGGTAGGCCTCAACATACAAGTAACCTAGTTGATGTTGAACTTCATCGTATTGCACTCAAAGCTTAGAAACTCTACCAAAATAAAATCCCCCACCGATGGTCCCCTTCCCCAAATTGAGTGGATCTAACCAAACCCCCATCGACAAACACTCGTCCTCAAACTCTTGTGTTCCTTCACGAACTTGGTCATTCTTAGGAACTCGCCCTCTCATTACATCTCTGTTCTAACAACAACACTGTTGCCAAACCAAAAAGACCCCAAAACTCCTGGGTTTCTTTTTGACGTACAGAATATATTTATCTTGTTTCTAAACCAAACCGTTTCTTTTCCTTCCAGCAAGACCAAAACATCAATCCTCCAACTCGTTCTATGATCCTTAAGGATGGTTTTAAGTGAATCCGAAAAGCCTTTTACAGTCTAACGTCTTCCTTTCCATTTGTACAATCCTCCTAGCATCTCTTCCAACCCTCCCTTAAGAACCTGGTGCAGTGCTGCTACTCCCTCCATAACCTTACTCAAACCGACCCCCATAGATCTACCCTCCGCACATGTTTTCTTAACATTAGATACAATTGCGTGAGCAAGTGTTCTCTGACGTCTGTGTAGTGTTATTAACTGGGTGAGGATGGCTTAAAGATAAGGTGAAGAAGGTAATGGACGCAAAGCTATTAATGGTGTAAATTTGCAATGGGTGTTGGGGTCTGGAACAATGGAATGGAATGATGATTGATGACGCATTATGGTAGGAAGGAGATCAAGTACAGCTGCGATTTCTTTTTTGCTGTAACCTACAGAAAATTGGTCTTGGATCGTAGTTCTTGTCTCCTCTCTAAGAGTAACGTCCTTAATGTTCATTTTGCCAAATATTGCAGACCACACAAAAAAATATTTCTTAGGGGGGCAGAGTGTGTTTCCAATTTTTTCCAAGGGAAAGGGGAAGATTTGCCAACAATATCCTCCCGATGGAGGGAAAAGAATGATTTGACGGAAAAAGTACCAATTGGGTCGAGAGTTGAATCAAATAATCCAGACATATAAAACAATAAAGAAATCCTTGAGGAACTCAAACAAAGAGACAAGTTCCTCCAAATTTGTAAGGATAGGGTCACATCTGAAGGGTAAATCACAAGAAAGTAGAAAGGGTGACCAAGAAAGTATATCAGCTACAAACGAGTTCTTATAAAGGGAAAACAATAAATATAAGGGAATTGAAGGATACCAAGGAGTCACCCCACCAAGACGTAGGATCAAAATGGAAGGAGCATCACCCATAAGGTTGCAAACCAAGTTCAAATTCAAGAATGCAAATTAATCACTAGAATACTCAAACAAAACCCACATTAAGGTCTCAGGCTCAGCATCCTTTGGACATTAATTCGGAGTAAGTTAAATATTGGACACGTGCATGGGCATATTACAGTACAGAATTCATAATAAAAGGATCATGAAAGTTTTATACCATATGCTAACCTGTAGCACCCCTACTCATCTAAGCTTTAGACCTTCCACAATGGTGGAATAGGTTCTACACTACCAACTCGTATATGCAGGGAAAAAGAATTTTTTCATTGATTTTGATACTAATAGATACTGATTTTACATATTATGGCACCCCATCAAATGAAATTGCATGAGATAAGGAAGAAGTTAGAGAACACGTAGAATACATTGTGGAACTTCGATGAATTTTGATAATTGCTTGTCTAGCAACCCAGGCATGTAAGGTATTGATCATCTAGAAATCATAATGAAGTATCACCCCTGTAGCATTCAGCCTTGTCAAAAAGTGGATCACAAAGCCGACACATTACAGTCCTTTGAGGTCTTAAATGACTAAGATTGGGAATCTCAAACAAGGAGATTGGGTATGCAATTACATGGGTATCAATACTGAATAAGTGGATCTTATCTGAATAGTCAAGTACATGAATGAGTTGGCTGTTAGCATGCTACTATAAAGGAAAACAAGTTAGAAGATGATCTTGAAAAAGAAAGGGGATATGGGTGGTTTTGTACGTCTCTACTCTTCATCCACTCATTTTCTGTTTTTATCAGATTCTCTGTAACAAACATAGTGATTAAACTTGGAGATTGGATCGGGATCGGCCGAGACGGACCATCTGAAATCAATTAAAAAAAAACCCAACTCGGTCCGATCCCGAGATGGATCAGGTTTTTTGGGTTATATTCGTTTCGGTCCTGACTCGGGGATCGTCCCGGTCTGATCCCGAGTTGGATCAGACGATCCCGAACACTATGGTAACGAATAAGAGGGAAGAAAAAACCAAGAGACAAACAAACAAAACCAAGACAAAAAATCACCTTGGGAACATAAGTATCATCTTCATCAACCAGAAGGTGCTCTAGTGACATGCCCATAACATATTAACAGTTGTGATTTACTCTGCCTCATGATTGGAGCATACATGGCACATACTTCGAGTTCAATTAATCAACTATCCTAAAAGTATCATCCTCATAAAACAGAACCTACTTTAATGACAGACCATAACATAATAGCAATTGTACGTTACTCTGACTTATGACTGGAGCATTCACGGCACATACTGCTATTTCAATTAATCAACTATTTTAAAAGGTATCTAGAATTTTAGATGCCACAAAACAGTATGTTTCCATGGTTGAACCTCAAATACCAACCTAGGTTTTGCAATAACTACATCCTTTGGAGAAACTATGTAATACAAAGGTTCATCGCCAGCAGCCCACTGACCACCTGCATAGCTGCTACCTACATTCAGATGCATAATCAATACAACTAATCAGTGTGAATTACCAACATGCTTAAACCATATAAAAGGTAAAGAAGTGGTATAATCTGAGATATGGATACCTGAGAAAGGAGAGTGAGCAAGAGAATAGTCCTTTGCTTTGTAATGTTCAAACCCATGTACAGGAAGTGCATCTGTTGCAAGCTCATCATTTTTCCAAGTGACAATACGTACTTCTGGTCTCTGAGCATTTCCCTGCTCAAAAAAATCAATGCATGTTAATTATCATTACAGCATTTTCCTAGAGCCACTCATGATACAAACATATTTTCATCTTTTACTATAAAGCAATGGCAAGGACTAGGCAGTCTTCTGCTACAACTCCACAAGATTTCTAGCAGAAAGGGGTACACAGTATAACAGTTAACGACTCATGCAAAACAAATTTGTATGGAAGTTAACATCAAAAAAGATCAGACCATGTAATACTGACACGAAAAATCTGCACAAATAAGTGAAAAAAGCAAGACGGATAAATGATCTCAGGGGGAAACTTATTAGTGCATGTGTGCATAGTTTACTACAGTAAACAAAACAAACACATCCAGAGATCCTACACCACAGGATGAAAAAGAAAATTAGCGAAAACAGGTACTAGAACATGTTTGAGAAATATAAGTTGTGCGTAATAGATGAGTCATCTAGCTATGTGCCCAAAAAAGAAGTAGAAGACAGATATCATCGTATGATAACATGAACTTGCATCTCAACTTCATAATGAGTAAAAGTCAACGACTAGTAAGTGCACAAGGTTTGTGTATTTCATAATAAAATGTAAACGAGGAAAAAGATACCTGGCGTAATGGAACACTGCTGCTAGACTCTTTTGCTCCATCCTCTTCCTCAGGTATATAAGCTAAAACAACCAAAGCATCACCATAGGGTGCAATTCCTGAAATGAAATAGCTGGTCTGAAAAGATGCCACAATGTCCACCTGCTTTGTACTGGATATAGGTACATGCTTTTGCATCCCGTTAACTCCTCTATATTGGTTCATTCTAATGGAAGCAATTTTTACAGATGTTCCCCAGCCTACAACCAATAGAGTATCATCCTGCATGTGTTAAAATGACAGTTAAGAAAGTGTAGGATGCATCTTCACAAACAAGATACATGTTAATATTATACTAACCTGCCATACTAAGTGAGGTAGCAGGAGCTCAGGGCGTGGGCTTCCTTGTGGTCTCTCGATAAATGTAATGCGCTGATCATTTGCTGTATCATAAACTTTCACACCGGCATCATTGGCCCAGGCAACAAGACTCGTTCTCCACTCAACTGCATGTATTGGACCTTCACCAGAGTGCAGTACCTAGAAACAAGGCATGTCTCAGTCATGTATGAACATGATAAATAACATGGAATTCTAGCATTCACTATAGCTCACAAGACATACACTTCAATAAATTTGTACAAACCTGGTCACGGTAGCCTAGCCATTTCTTTGTGTTCAGATATAAATGACCTGCTAAACCACCAGCAACAAATCTCCGTGATGATTTTCTGGAATAATCTGGGTCTAAAGCAATAGCCTTCATTGGACGGTGATATTCAAATTTCATTCTCTCTTCGGTAAAAAGGCTGTTTATTACAACAAATCCATCATCTGAACAACTTCCGACAAATTCACCCTCCGCGTCAAAGCTAAGGTCATTAACAGTGGCAGTGTGAGCAGCAAACTCCTTAACCTGTATAAGAGAAACACAAAGTTCTTATACAAGGAAGCTCTTCACCAGATATTAAATGATAACAACATCAACTAACTAGTATACATATTTGACCACTAGTGCTATGGAAGTAGCCCAATATTTTATTTATGAACTTTACCTGAAGGCCAAGAAGAAACTAAAAACACATCAAAATATATCACTAGGTAGAGCAAAAAAAATCGAGAATATACATGTTATATATATATATATACCTTGAGCAAGCTCGGCTCAGGCTTGCTAAAACATTTTGGACTCAGGCTCGTTAAAATATTTTGGGCTCAAGCTCGGCTCACAAAAAAAGCTTAGAATAGTACAAATGCATTTATATTACAATTGACGATTACTATTATTATATATAATATAATATATTAACATGTGTGTTTATATTAATACATAATATAAGATATAAGACTATGGACGTATAATCTCATATACAAACCGAGCTGATCCTACCCAAGCTCGTTAAGATAATGATCTTTTTTTTGGGCTCAAGCTCGGCTCGTGAGCCTAACTATATTGACTCATACGAGCCGAGTCCGAACTAGAGCCGAGGTTGAAAGCCCTAGTTGACATTTTATGCAACTAAGAGCACAATTTTATTTTTCTTTCATTTTCAATCAAACGACTCGTGTTCTACTACTATCACTCAAAAACTGATTAACGAGTCATTGCACAGATGATTGAAATTGGTGATGAATCTGTTCTGTTCTACCAACTGTTAACACAATGTGTACAGCTTCTACAACGATGTCATGTGAGGAAAACAATCACCAGCTCGATTCAGATCGAGAATTCAAGTTCTTTAATTGTAAAAATAAAAAACCTAGTGAATGTTCATAACACCCTATGATCACAATCAATCAAAATGTTCTTCCTTTAATAATAAATAGATAACTACTACTCTCAAAACCTCAAATTAATCGAGAATTCAGGTTATGTAATTATAAAAATAAAAAATCTAGTGAATGTTCTTAACACCCTATGATCGCAGTCAATCAAAATGTTCTTCCTTGAATAACAAATAGATAAATACTAATCTCATAACCTCAAATTGATTTCGCTTTCGTTATTATCCCAAATTAAGCAAAGAAACGGATTAGGAAGCCATTAAATTGAGAATTCGAATACCAATAGAGCGAGAAGATCACCTGATTTCCTAAAAAATCTAGGATGTGAACCGTGCCATCGTGGGTTCCCAGAGCGATCATCCGTTCGGCAACGGCGATACAAGAGGAAGCATCGTTTGAGAGAAGAGAAGGGATGCTCCCTCCCATCCTCTGGTACTTGAGTCTCGGTTCGTCCTCTTCATTTTCCTCCTCTAGTTCTTCTTCTCCTTCTTCCCCATCATCATCATCTTCTTCTTCTTCTCTTTCGTCATCTCCTTCAACACCATTCTCGGAGGGATTTGGAGCCATCTTTTGCTTTTTTCTCTCTACTGAAATGCTTTTTTCCCTTCTTCCTTCGTTTCTGAAGGGGAAGCAAAGAATAATTGATGGATCTGTCTTCTCATTCCTCTTTTTTTCTTTTTTCTTTTTTTTTTCCCTTTCTTTTTAAGCTTGGGTTCCGTTTGATAATGCTCTACTAGCTTCTCGTTGTCGATTTTGCCGTTTTAGTCACTTCGTTTACTCATTTGCAACAGAACAAGATAGTGACGAATCACGAAAGATGATGGACACCTGCAAGTCAACAAAACGATGACACGACACGGGACCTTGTCGTAGTATCACTGGGTCAAGGCCTCGGAAATCCGTTCCGAAACCATTACAAATGGATCGGATAATTGAAGTTAAAGAGTGATAAGAAACAATAGCCCTTTCAATCAAGTACAGTATAAAGAAAAGGAAAACATTTTGTTTAAAATGTTTTGTCTTTTGGTATGGTTAAAGATGCATTAGATTGGATCATGGAATTCCAAAGGTGGGAATTGAATTCTTGTATTTTGATGACCAATTCCCATAATTCACGTGAGAAGCAAGAAAGAAAAAAACGAAAAAAAAACAAAAAAACAATTCTTACGGTATATGAGAATTACAATGCTAGGTTTTTATTGTAACATAAAATAAGAACTTCACTGCAATAGTCAGGTATGGGTAGCGTAGTGTTGGTTAAATGAGAATTTTGGCTTTCGAGCACGATTTCTTTGGGTTTGTTTGAATCATAAGAATTCAAGGGTGAGAATTGGAATTGGCAGGTGTGAATTTCAATTCTTGCGTTTTGATGACTAATTCTCACGGGAATTAAAATTCACGTGGAAAAAAAAGGCACCCAATTCCCACGATTCATTAGAATTAAATTCACACCTTGGGGGTATTTATTGTAATTTCCACATAAACTAAGTATTTTGTTGGGGTGGTTTAAAAAGGTAATCCACTAAATCGGTTTTAATTTTGACCGGGGATCGGTTCGATGACTGGCTTGACAGTCAGTCCAGACTAGAACCAACCAGATCGGTCTGATACGTAGTCCTGGTACATTAAACCTTATTGTCATCCCTATTTCTAAGAGAATCCATCACCTGGGTTAAATAAAAAGTAATAAAAAAAATATACACTAGCTATACAAATTAAATAATATACATTATGAGTAACGTGTCAACCAAACAACAAAATTTCAATACATATGAATTTGAAATCAAAAGATTTATAATTCATATGCATTCTAATTCTAATATATCTTTGAATCATGCGATCCAAACATACCCTTTGAGTACTTATAACCCTCTTCGATCAGTTATCTAATTGTTTTGTTTGGTTAGCATAACCATTTCCACTCTCTTATGCATGAACTTGTTTAGATCATGGCCATACCACAACACGCTTTGTCTCAACTTATCATATGGACATTCTACGAATTCTTAAAATCTTGGATTTATACGAGAGGGATAGGAATTAGCAATTTTGGGTTTTATCCTAGAAAAGAAGAAATTAAACCACCTTACCTAAGCCCTTAGTTGATTAGAGACCGGTTCAAACTGGGCGTTCGTGGCACTGATGATGCACAAACCAGTAAATTGACAAAAATAATGTCAAATAACCAAATTAGTCTGAGCAACAAAGGATTCAAACTTGCTTACACTGGCCTAAATCAAGAGATTGACCGTTCCTATGCAAGGTTTCCTTGTGGAATAAAATAGGGAAGAAAAAGGTAATGATCAGTCAGGAATGATCAGAAAGACAACACAGAACTTAACAATCAGTTAAGAGAATCAGACAAAAGCTCTGCAATTTTCAGAGAGCCCAAAAATACTCAAAGGTTTGATCCCTCTTTCTGATGCCTCATTCACCTTTTATAGCCTTAGACTCGTTGTCTAAACGTTGGCAACGTTTCATGAATAGATTTGAATACGTTTAACTGAACAGGCATTTTGGTTTGAATATTCAATATCCAAAACGTCTAATTCAACATGTAACGTTTCCATAAATGTTTTCATAACGTTTGGTTAAATTAATGAGTATAACGTTATAAAAGTAATGATATATTACAATTATGTATTGATTTAAGTCATTTAATGCTACAAGCTCTTCGAGAGTCTTGATAGGACTTGTCTTTCTGGCCCTCTATTCTTGAAAGTCTAATGTTTATTTTCCCCTATTTTGAATAAACTACTTCAAAATTAGAATCTTCGCAAAATGGCTGAATGTCAAGGAATATTCCATTAACAAAATATTACTTACAACATTATGAATTTGAAGTGTCATATTGTCTATTTCGAGTTATTATTTCGAAGGATAACTTCGAAATAGAAATACAATGTTCTTTAAAAGATAATTCAAAATATTAATTATCTTATAGAAATAATTCTGAAATAGTCATTTCAAAGAATTAATTATCCTGAATATTTTGAGATGTTTCTTCGAAACACATAATGATTCAAAGTATAACTTCGAAATAGTATCATTCTGATAAATGATGGCGAATTGGCCTTCTCAAGGTGGCTAACCTATGTGTGCTTTCATATTTCGAAATACACTGTAAATTTTGAGATGATTCTCCTTGAAAGGGTTTTCTTTGAAATATACTCTCTTTGACAATATTCGAAATATAGTCTTTGATATGTAATTGCACAATGGATCATGCCATGTGTCAAAATATGATTGAATTGAATCAATTTTCAAATTGACCCATCATCATTAGTCCCCTGCATTTAAAAATGTGATATTCATTCACATTGTAAATGCATTTTCATAAGAGGCAATTTTCTGTAAAGTTGTAACAACTTCAAAGAATAATATTTTGGTGATCTAAGGTTATCCTTAGAATATATAAAATGTAATTCAAAAGTTTTCTTCTAAAATACATGAATCTCTTCGAGAGTTTTCTCTTCGAAGACAATATTGGTCTAAGGTTTTCCTTAGAATATAGAATGTAATTCAAGCATTTTCACTCGAACATACATTAATCTCTTCGAAGGTTGATCTAAGGTTTTCCTTAGAATTTAAAATGTAATTCAAGCGTTTTCACTCGAAAATACATTAATCTCTTCAAGATTTTTCTCTTCGAAGGTAACACAGATAATCATTCAAAGAAATTATTGTCTTTCGAGATTTTCCTACTTATGTAGGCCTTCGAAAGTCCAAGACTTATCTCAAACCATCATTAGCTATCACGTGTAGATTAGACATGTTTTAAGCGCCAATCTCAAGAAATAAACTGTCATACGCATTAAATGCGCTATGAGGGGTTTTAAACCGCATTTCATGTGATATACATATTGCATTAATTGTAATGCCACGTGTTACACACGTATTGGGTAATTCCAAACGTTTGATAACCCTAAGCCATCGTTTTGAAAACCTAGGCGGTTTAATCATTTTGAATTTCAAAACAAAACATACAAGTATGCAATTGGTTTACCCTTCTCCATACTTACCTTTTCTGTTTACAACGATTTTTTGCAACTTTCTTACTTTAGAATCCCTTGACTTTCTCTTTTCACCACTTTAAATGGGACCTAAGGGTAAAGGTAAGGTTTCGAAACCCAAGCAGACCATTGTTGTGTCTGATCAAAAGTGCGTTGAAGTAATTGATGAACTCTTCTGGGATTCTTCGAATGGTTTTATGCCTCTAACCAATGCGAATGGCGAAGAGCTGTTATCTCCTTTTTCAGAGCAAGCTAATTTTTCTATAAGCATCAATCGCTTTCGATTGGTCCCTTATATCAGGGTTGCTACAAGTGATTATCCCTTTTCTTCGATTTCTTTCAAATCTTATTTCTGCCTTCCTTCTGGTTGGGGCTCTTGGTGCAGAAATATTCTTGCTAACCCTATTATAAAGCGAAATTGAAGAAAGCTGGCGTTTTCAATGCTATTCGAGCATCTACTTTAGAAATTTCCAAAGATAATTAAGCTATTAAGGCTTTTATTCGAAGATGGAATCCCCAAACCCATACTTTCGTGACTGCATTTGGAGAAATTACTCCAACTTTAAAGGATGTGAGAGTTCTTTGCAATCTTCCCATTCTTGGCCAGAGTCATCCAGTCATCATACTTTCGCATAAGGAGCAAATGATTTATAATGACTTAGTCAATGGTTTGAAATACTCGAGGCAGAAGGTTGTTTTGAAGAAGGCTACCTGTGAAGGCAGTGGTTCAAGGCAGACTCTAAATGGTTGTGATAAGTCATGAAATACCACATATTACACTCTTAATTGCATGACTTATCTGTTATTTTCTCATATTAAACTCTTCATTTTATATAGAATTTATCAATTATTTATTACCATTGCTTTATATTTTAAATGCCTTAATTATGTTTAACTTATTATTGTAGAGGTAATTATGGAGGCCAATCCTTGTCAATGAAAATCAGACCCAAATCGGTTCAGATTAGATCATACGGATCAGCTTAGACGGGTTGGATTAAGCTCAAAGGGAATGAAATTAGAAAGAAGGGCCAAGGCTTCTAGAAGTCCCT
>JAUPMG010000001.1:17738689-17749474 GCA_031762675.1 Pachysandra terminalis
TTCTTCAGGCATTCCAACAGCAAGGTTCTCCCAGCCACCCTCGAGGATCCCATAAATCCCAAAACTTCACTTCTACTGCTGGACTGATACTTCTTTAGGCTGGACTGATACTTTTACAGACCTTTTTAACTGCTGGACTGATACTTCTTTAGGCTTTAAACCTCACCTACTGGTTCTGGGTAGGGTATATGTCATTTTTTGACTGAATTTAGGAAGCACCCTATACTATTTAGGAAGTTTCCTACTTTTTGGTCCACTGTTCTTGAAATTGAATAACTTTGCGCTTCTTGGTTGTGGTTTGGGTTAGATATTGATCTTTAATTGTAGATTAGATAATCTTGAAAGCTTATTAGTGTGGTTAATTGCTGGATTTATTTAAATTATTTGTTGGTATTCTGAAATATGATATCTATTCATTGAATTGCATCAATTTCATGCATGTTGCACTCCTGTCTTCCACCTGAATACTAGAAGCACCATATTTGCTCTAGTTGATCTTAAGACCTGAAATTATCTAACAACATTTCAAAATGTATGGATCACCTCTTTTTTCATCAAAAAAAAAAAAATATTGCAAAAAAGTGGTATCATTGGAATTTAATATGAGAATATTAACAGTGCTTATCCTAAACTTGATCCTTCATCGATTCCCACTTCTTTCAGGCTTAATAATCAGTCACATATTAGTAATTCTTAAATATGTAAAGCAAAAAGAGAAAGCAAGGGCTGCAACTTGGAGGTGAATCATTCAAAAGCGAGACCGATTTTGCAAAGATATGTTTGTTCATTATGGTTTCCTCAGCCCATAATGAAATCATCATGTCAACAATAAGTTTCGGTCAAGGTTTCATGTGGCTATAATTCCCATGGTTAATAGCATCTGTGACTGACTGGGATTATAAGTACACATACACGTGCTCCATTACTTATCTTTTGCAATATTTAGGAAAACATAACCCTTTTTCAGCTCTAATCAAGTCTTTAAGCAAGCCATTAGAGGCAGAGCTTTGACGAATTTTCCAACCTTGGTTATCTTCACTAGTGACATTTCTCCAATCTCCAGCAGAAAACTGGAAGTGAACTCTTCATCAAGTTTTGCCTTGTTTATCCTGACTAGTAATCTATAAATATTTCCTCTTCAACCTTGCTACTCCCAGTTAACATAATTATTTAAGTTCATTAGAAGCCCAGAAATCGCCTCCAAATATTTAAGGATTGCACCCCTCCTCACTTTTGACGAATCAAGGGAAGTGATGGTATCCACGGACTGGATATGAAGGACCACCTGCACTCTTCCCTTATTATGTAGTTATTAGTCAAACAAGGCCTGCCCTTCCATTCTACACACCATTTATTAACCCCACTGGTACAATGATGAAGAGAAAGGATATTATTCTCCTTGGTGGGTAATATCAGTGATTTTAAGCGTTAAAACGTGAAGCAATGAGTAAAGTGAGAGGCGTAAGCCTCAAAGCATAAAGCTTAAACCTCACAGGCATGCAGTTTTTATTGAATAAATAAAAACAGAAAATATAATAACAATTAGAAAAAAATGTAGAGGAAGCACATAAAGAATACAAAAACTTAGAAATGCATATTTCACGAGTCTTATCAATTTTCAAGACTAGAGCTATTAGATGAGTTTTCAAACTTCGGAATTGTGTATATAATAGAGAACAAAGGTGAAAGTGGGAAAGAATTGTTGCAGTAAGTGTTATATTTTCATGTAAGCATTACTCAAGGTTCGCCATGTCGATGTTGCCTGGCATGTCACCAGGTAGTATGTCGGCGACATGGAGTAAAAAAAGGGAAATGTCGGGGAAATGTGGGGAAACCATGGATTTTTGTCCCAAACTTTAAACATGTCTAGTTAAGGCCTAAATGCATCCAAATACATCGACAAATGCAAAAAAAAAAATGTCTATACATTAAAAGTCATTATTTGAGGGGGGTTACCTGACGAGTCTGTAAGTTGTAAAAAAAGATGCTATATCTAACTAAGCCAAACTAAAAGTGAATGTAAGTCAATTAAAAGATATATAAAACTAAATCAAGTGCCATATCTATGAGGGGAAAGAGGGAAATATGGGGGAAATGATGAAAAAATCTGGGGAAATGTGGGTTTTTTGATAGGTTTTCCCCACAAGTTTTAAACAACCCTAAGTAGTGTCTAAATACATCATAATACATCAAAAAAAATGCAAAAACAAATGTCTTAACATTTTTTAATTTTTTAAAAAAATGTCAAAAAAAAAATGAAAAATTTCCCCATGTCGCTCATGTTGAGAGACATGGGGGAAATATCGAAAAAAACTTGAAATTTTTCCCCCTTGTCGTTGACATGTCGCCGAAATCAAGATAAAACAATTTACACCCTGGTTTTGTGTAGCCCACCTCGGAATTGGCGACACATTGTATACCCTGGTATTGCTATGGTTTGCCATCATTTAGCATTGTGGATTCAAGTTTACAATTGAAAATAAGTCACAGAAAGGTATACAAATTTAGTGATATCATTGCTTCTACATTGCAAGGGGTATTTTTTTTTTTTTTGGTGGATAATGATATGTATACATTTATAAATATAAGAGAAAATAGTGTACGAAGGGTAGTCACGCAACTGGTGGCCTGCCAGACCTTACATACTAGACTCATAATGCCTATGATACATGATGAAAAACTACCAGACTCTACATACAAGATTCACCCATGTACCTTTGGCTTACACCCCTCATATCTCTCCTAATAGCATCTCCTCCATGGGAATCCCGGTGAACATTCCCCCTCGTCCCATCCCTCTCCTAGCCAAACCATCGGCCTAAACGTTTGCCATCATTGGCATGAACGAATCGGATATCCCAATCATTGTTTTTTGATTGATATCCCAATCATTAGATAAAGCATGTGCCTTATGCACCAGGTGAATGAGCCTGCTAGGATGAAACTACAGCCCATTCGTCCATGAAATAACGGTAACTGAACCCCCCTTCACTATTAATCTCTGGATCTCAAGTCCTCTGGCCCCACTAATGCCAGTCAGCAACGCCATGTCTTTGCTCTGATTGCATTCCCTTTGCCAATAGGGCCGGAGAATGCGTGTAGTATACGGCTATCATGGTCTCTAAAAATGCCTCCAATCCCAGAAGGGCCCGGATTATCCATATAAGAGATATTTTGATGTAAAATAGAGCCTCAAGAAGGTTGAGAACACCAAAAATGTTAAACTTAATTTATGAAGTAAAAGTTTAAAGCATGCATATAAATGATTTTAGTTTCCACTTAGGGAAAGATTCATAATTTAATTTATTATTCGAGGAGCATGCCTCGAACATGATGTGAGTCTCACACTTCAAGACGTAAGAATCTTGTAAATCTGAGCCTTAAGATTAAGGTTCAAGGCATTTTTTTGAGCCTTGCCTTGAGGCATAAGCCTCACACAGATTTTAAATTAATGGACCATACAAATATAAATGGGTGGTAAAGTGCCAAGCTATGCCATACCTCCCTTTGCTTAGGTAAAAGTTCCAAGCTATGCCATGCCTTCCTATAAGCCAAAAAAAGGGGACCTTAGCCATGATCTTGTTACACTACTTACAAGATTAATTGGTTGAAATTATCCCAATTTCCCTACCTTCATTTGAGGAACAAGAATAATGGATTTGGTATCAGATTTCAAATTCCACTTCTTCCTCTCATGAAATTCTATAAATATTCTCATCGTTTTATGTCTAATCTAGTTTGTAAACACAATAAAAATGTTCCTTGAAATTCTATGCTTATTTCCCTCAGAGGAGCTAATGGCTTGGAGTAATCTAGTCCATAAACACAATAGAAATGTCCCGTGAAATTCTATGCTTATTTCCCTCAGAGGAGCTAATGGCTTGGAGTATGTACTCCTTAACCTTTGAACTTCCTTTCAGGCTAACTGTTTAACATCTTATCTAAAGAATCAGAAGTCAGGTCACTGGAGGAAGGCCTTACAACAGTTCTCTTAGAAGAGAGAGCTTCACAAGATTTCAATTATTTCTCTTCATTTCTTTTTCTGTCCACACAGGAGTTCTCTTGGAAGAGAGAGCTTCACAAGGCTTTTGTTATTTCTCTTCATTTATTTTTCTGTCCACACAGAAATTCTGTAAAAACCTAGTTAAAATTTTTGTGCAAGAAGTGTGGTTCTTCAGGTCTGATACAGATCGAGGATGACGGTAGAGAAATTAGAAGGTAGGGGATTGGATGAGGAGGATGAGCAGGGCTGCGAAGGACATGGAAATAATTGTTTTCCCAGATGTCCAGTAAGAGATCCCTTATCTCCTATTTTTAGCTGTATATTTGGCCATTAAGTCGGTCAACTAGTTGTCTAACGATGTGATGACGTTGACGTATGGTCTCGGTGTTTGCCAAGCTCCATTGCTGACCTTCTAATCATGATGTTGCCATGTTTCCCATTTCAGGCGACCGGCCACCCTGGGGGTCTTCAGCATGAGATTTTCAGTCTACATTCATTCTTAGAATGGCATTCCTTTTACTCGCGCCGATGAGTCCGCAAGTACCCCTGTTACCCTCTTCTTGGCCCGTCCTTAGGGCCTTACCCTCTAGAAATGGTGGTAGGGCCCATCTCTAATAATGCCGTTATTGCAGAGATATGCCATTCCTGTGGTACTACCTCTTGTTGAATTTCCATTTATCTTTCCGGTTCTTCAATGGAATTGCAACATGTGTATTGTATTAATCATGTCTTAAACTTTTTAACTTAAACGAGTTAAGGTATTTGTGATGAGGCTGCGTTACAAGTCAAAATCATAAGAACTTTAGCCATGTTCCAAGTCAAGTAGATCTGAAATTACTCACCCACAAAGACAAGTATCTGTAACAAAGAGATGATATCTATGTTGAATGAGATTTTATGTAGTTTTTGTTGCGACTTTAGAAAAATACTGTCCATAAGATTTTTAGTTATATTTCTTTTGCATCGTCTCAAATGTGGTATGTGATATGGAGGTGTTCTTTGGATAGGTCAGAAACCGACATCATTAATGTTGTTGAGCAAAGAATATGGCATTCAATGGAAGAAGGCGAGTTTGAGAACTTACCAGGAAAAGGCAAACCTCTCGACGTTAGTACTAATCCCCATGCAGATCCAGCTGAAGACACTTTATATAGAATCCTCTCTAGAAATGGGTGTGCACCAGAATGGGTTGAACTTAACAAAGAGATACGAAGCAGAGTCAATGAATGGCGTTTAACCCTGAAGAAAGCTTGGGCTAACCGAGAACATGGAAATGACCCCGAATGGATCAAAGTTACAGAGGCTCTGAAGGTACAGATGCGGGATATCAATGATAAGGTAAGCTTTAAGTGCATCATTGGGAACTCTTCTAAGTATTTATAAAAAGATAAGGTAAGCTTTAAGTGCATCATTGGGAACTCTTCTAAGTGTTTATAAAAAATATATGATGCATTTTGCATTTCATTTGATACAGTCAAATGCGTACCTCTCTGCAGACTTTTTGAACCAGACTGATCAGTTTGTGGGGGTCAATTCGTGAACTAATCATCATGTGATTCTTTATAAGATTTTAGACTTCATGGAGGAAAGGGAAAAACAAGAAAAGATTGTCGGTGAAAAACGTGCATAATATGTTAGTTATAGGACCATCACCCACCACAGTTGATGTTTTGGTGGGACATTTTGAAAAGATATAACGAACGATATATTGCACTTATATTATGCAACCACTGCCATCAAATATTTGTTCTCTAGTTGCATTTCTTCTTAATAGAAGTCTGATGAGTCAAAAGAACTGCTTCTGAAATCTTAGGTGGACATAGAAACTGATCCCATTTATAATTGCAGGTTTTCCGGTATAATCTCATCGTACCCTTTGGTCGTCAGATGTTTGGGCTTAAGTGGGAGAAAGAATTAGATCGATTGGAAGGATGATATGATCTCTCTCTTTCCCTCTCTGGGCTAACTTGAATGGGTGGACCTCGCTTTGCTGCGCAGGTGAGAGGGATGGAAGAGTCTGAATGAATTCGCGTGCCTCAAGGTACCCTTTTGTATATATATATTTCTTGAGAAACTGGTGCTAGTTAGTAGTGCATGGAGACATGTAATTCCAGAAGTGAGATTTTATATAACCAATTGAAATGACATGGATGATAATTGTATTTCATATATATATATATATATTTGCTCCATTACATATATGATTTAATGATTATTGAAATGTTCAACTTGATAACATCACGGCGATGATGCTTAATTACAGAGCTGATGAAGGATGATTTGAGCTTCATGTTGTGGCTGTAGAATTACACTATTGCAAGGAGCATAGGTGTAGGTAGGTGAGAGTTGAAAGGTAAAATGTTGAAGAGTCACACTGTTGGTGCTGTCTTAGCCTTGATCATAGCGAAATTCTGGCCAATGGATGCTTTAATGCCTTTGAAACCCCTCTTTTGAACCTCTTAGGTTTGAAATCTTCTGCATCTTCACAAAACTTCTGGCTATGGTGGAAGGAGTGTTGGCAGCACGAAGGTATTTTCTCCTACCTGTGTGTTCATGGTTACCTGCAGAGAAAGTTCGAAATCTAAGTTAAGACACGGGAAAAGAAACACAACACAGGCACACACAATTATCATGTTGGAGGTATAAAATCATTTCATGTACAGCTTCACTTCCTATCTTTTAAGAGGTTCAAGGCTTCCATGGTTGGTGTGTTTCTACTAGGGGTGGAACTCGGTTCAGTTTGGTCCGGGTTGACCTCAATCCAAAAGCAAATCGAAGTGTATACATACAACCCAGAACTGAACCGAATTAAGAACCAAAAATCTTAACCTGAAAACCGAACCGAAATTATCTGAGAAACCTTAAACCTAAACTGAACCAAACCGAAATTACTTTTTTGGTTCGGTCTGTTTCGGGTTCAGTTTAGTACAAATTAATAATTTAATTAAAATACTGTCAAGTCAGCTCAAGGTCAAGCCAGCCCAAGAGAACTAGGCCGGTCAAGTCAGTCGAAGGTTGAACTTTCTAAGCCCAAGGATTTACAGTGCATCGGTTGGAGGATTATTTGATCTCTAACCGGTGTGGTACTTTTACTTTATACAAAAACGTGGTGCGTGCGCAGCAGCCCTATGCGCGGGGCGTTGCCCAGCACTCTGTACAGCAGCTCTTCCCCTTTTTTTTTGGTTGCACTCCTCTTGTTTGTTAAAAGTCCCAAACGAATGTATATATATGTTGGGTTTTGGTTCGGTTTGGTTAAACCGTAGTATAAATCTAAAACCGAACCGATTTGATTCGATTTCATATTTTCATAACCAAAATCGAACCAAGTCTATAGAAACCTAATCCAAATTGAACCAAAGTTGGTTTGGGTCGGGTCGGTTCGGTTTCGGTTTTAACCGACCCACGTTGCACCCCTAGTTTCTACCACAAATATTCATATTCTTGTCACTGGCCTTTTTTTGTGACTTGGAACCCGAGGACCTAAGCCCGGAGACTCGAACTTGGGACCTCCAGTTTCTGAGCTGGAGAGTTGTAAATTTGATAGGCGCATTTGAAATCCGCCTAACCAAGCCCTGATAAGGACCTGAACTGATCAGTTAATTTGGGTTCAGTCCGGCCTTCGTTTTAGGCCTGATGTTGAGTTTAGATTGGGTTTGAGTTGAGGCTTGTGAAGCCCTAAAAACTGGCTTCAGACTTAAAATTGTATGTAAACATTATAGATTGAGCAGAGAGTTATGGCTTGTGTAGCCCGAAAACTTTATAGTTTTGAATTTGGGCCAGTCCAAAATACATACAATTTCAAGTTGCATGTTCAAATAAGCAACGTATTGGTGCTTTGGGTACGTGCTCTCATTGAGTCACTTATCCAGAAGAACCTACCCAAAAGGACAAGAAAGCCAAATATAACTTAGGGTGTATAAATGAGCCGCGTGTGCCCTTTCGACACAATAGGGCTCATGCATTTTGTGCTGTGCCGTGCCTAATTTTTGGCTCCCTGGCCTAGCACATCACGGGGCACAATTATTTTTGGGTGGAGCCGGGCTTCATGTTTTCTCCATAATTTGGCTAAAATCTCAATTAGACTCGTGCTTGGGCCGTGGGCTATGACCCCAGGCCGGCATGGCACTATAAGACCCATTATGTTGTGCCGTGTCTGGGCATGACCCAAATCGTACCGGGCCGGGCCGGGCCGGGAAGCACGGTCCAGCCTGTTTGTGCATCCCTACATACAACTTATATTTTCACCACAAATTCTTTTTCTTCTTCTATTATTATTTTCGTTTGGCATTTTGGGAACAAGGCAGGTTGAGGTTGCCGTTGCCCGTTCGTCATTTCGTGGTCATCGACAAGACTCATGGTCATGGCATATGAACTCAATGACTTATTCCGTCCTAATGGACCAATCTTAACCACGTGGTAATATCAGACTAAACAGTCGTGAACATTTCATGAGTCAATCGGTCTTCATAGTATTCTCCTTTTGTACTCGACCCCTTTATAAATGAATATATCTCTAGCCACTTTTGATCAACTCCATGCATTAGCTGTGTGTCTTTCGCGGGCTTTCAGTTCTAGAGAACTCCATCTCCAAGCTCAAGCACATTCATAGCTCGTCTTCTACTCGGCTCGAGCTTTCTCTTTCTACACTGCTCAGAAATCCGTTTCTGCATCTCCAATCAATCAACTCGAACTTTATTGTTCTTGTTCTTGATCGTACTACCTAAATTTGAAGTTTAAACCGATCCTAAAATGTTCTATTCTCATCAGCTTCTCGCTAGAAAAGCACCTCTAGGCCAGATCTGGTGAGCTCTTTTCCTTCTTCGTTTTGTTCTGCTAATTCATGAAGACGGATTCTGATTCTGCTGAAATCTCTTCTCTCTGTTTCTGTGTTTAATTTGCTGCGCTCAATGAAGGATGGCCGCGACGACGCACGCTAAGATTAACCGTACGGAGCTCGATAAGCTCAATATCATCAAGATCTGGTGAGGTTTTTAATCCTTGTTTCGTTTCATTTTCTACTTCGATCGCGTTCGTTTGTTTTTTCTTTTTTAAACTGATTTTACTTGCATTTGCAGCGAAGAAATCTTGAATCCTTCGGTTCCAATGGCTCTCAGACTCTCCGGAATTCTGATGGGTATGCATCTGATTCTGATCCATGATACTCTCTGTTTTCTCTCTCTGGATTTCGATTCTGGTATCTGTGTAATTCTTCTATATCTCTCTCTCCCTGTCTTCAGGTGGCGTTGTAATCGTGTACGAGAGAAAAGTGAAGGTCCTCTTTGGTAATTGAGCTTCTATGCCATTTCTCTCTTCTAGTTAGTTGCAGAACCGGCAAGAGCTTTTCTGATCTCTGTTTCGCCTCTGTTTTCCTCTACAGACGACGTGACTCGTCTACTGGTACTTCAGAAGCTTCTCGATCCATACTCATACTATCTATCCTCTCTCTTGGTTATTTACTTTGACGATCTAGTGTTCTTTGATCTGGTATTCTCAGGTAGAAATCAACGAAGCATAGAAGGTGAAAGCTATTCCAGATCCCACTCTCCTTCCTAAAGGAAAAACTCAGGCCAAGTCAGTCATAGCTTCACTTCCAATCTCCATCGTTCTTATTATTCCTCTTCAGATCACGAAGCATATTAGCGAAGAGTTCATCTAATTTGAATCTCTCAACTGCCGCTACACTGATAATTACTACAGTTCATCGTCCTCTTGCTTAAAAGGCGCATGTTAGCTTAGTTTTCCAATTTAAGCTACACAAACGGCTCATTGAAGCGTAATTTAATTATTAAAAAAAAAAAAAAAAAACAAGGTCGTCACAGACTCATAAACCCTTGAATTCCCGTTCGAGTATTGATAACTTGAAATACAAACTGGACAGCGACGGTGGAGACCATGGCAATATCACAATGAAGGATAGAAATGTAATTTTGAAGGATTACAAGGGTTAAGATTGGTCTTCTCGATCGTTGCAGATACGAAGCTATTACTCTGCCTGAAAACGGAGAAGAGATGGAAGTTAGAGAGATCGAGCGGGCCCTGCAGTTCTCCAACAGTATCAGATTCCATGCAAGCTTTACCATGGTATGTTTACTTACTTATCCCTTCTATTCCATTTGTCATGACGAAAATGCCACTAGTAACTTACAGTAAATTTCGGTTGCGACAAGGTAATGGTCCAAAATCCAAATAGGTTACGGTGTTTCTCGTCTTTTAGTATATATGATTTCCTTCCACGTGACGAGTAGATGTCGAGTTGCAGATATTCATACCGTTATAACTGATTCTGATCTTCATGCAACGTGGCATCACACAATTGGATGGGAAGCCCCACAAAATCATTCGCGTGAATTATACTTTTTAGGCTTCGACAAAAAAGCACTGCAGGACGGACCCTACGTCGCACCCACCTTCCTATGGATTACCGAACTCAAATAATTGGTTTTACGAAAAAAAAATAAAAACTCAAATAATTGGTACAATGGTAGCGACTGAGGTTAGAATTAGCCACCTGTACAAACTCTTCTCTTGTCATGCATGCAAGAAACACATGATCTAGCATTGGGCACGTTAGAATCGATTTACTTAGCTAAACATATTATTTCTAGGTTTTTCTTACGCTATAATTAGAGCTGGCAATTTTTGACCCGACCCGTCAATCTGCCCGAACCCGCCCGCAATTTAGCGGGTTTGGGTTCATCCTATCGACCAGCGGGTCAGGTCGGGTCAAGAATATCTAACCTGCAAATAAATGGGGTCGGGTGCGGGTTGACCTGTCGGGTTAG
>JAUPMG010000001.1:17754971-17767522 GCA_031762675.1 Pachysandra terminalis
CATGAGCGAATGTAACAGCCTCAACAGAACAATCATAAGCAAGGGCCAGCAAAACAGAGAGCAAAAAGAAAGCCACCCTCCATTTGTTGTCGATTACTAGCAAACAATTATCCCTGGTCAAGTATACCAGTCTTGGATTCAGAACCCTTCCGATCTTGTCTCAAGAAGAGGAAGAAAGACACGGGTATATTGCTGATCTCTTCTATGATATTTTCAATTTATCCTACTATATAGTGCGGAGTTAGGCGAAAAATGGACAATCAACTTGCATCATCTGTGTAGCAAACTACTTTAATTCTTGTAAATTTACTTGGCTAGGCTTAGAATGCATTAACTTGTCTAATCTATTTCAAATATTTGAATTAACAATGAAATGAAATGCCAAAATTTTCATGTATGATCAATCTTGTCTATTCCTGTGCTCAAGATCTTCATGCTCAATGTGTTGCAGTGTGCCAATCCTATTTCTACTATGAAGACAGACAACCTAATGGAGATGCCGCCTGTGGCGTTAATTACTGCTTTATCAGAAGGATCAAGAGAAATCCATTATCCAGAACATCTTCTAAAGCTATGGATGAGATGTACCCAACCTCTACCTTCCCATGAATCACAATCTGGTTAGAGTGTAAACTCATGTTTGCTTTCAAGATCCTGATGATTGGAGAGGGAAAGTAGATTAACTAATAATTATTCTGAACTTGTACACAGGAAGATCCTGACCTCCTCAGCCACCGGAAGCATCGGTATCGTCATCACCAGAAAGATTCATTCATCAAGATCCTCTGGGATTTGTAAGGCACTCTGGTTCATTTTTTGGCTAATCTATATAGTCTCCTCAAGAGAACATGTGGGCCTACATCTTATAGTAATTGAAATTTGTAGCCTGAAGATTTTCATAGCGGAGTTGGCTCTCAACCTTGGGGAGCCTCTATAGAGAAGCAACGGGCTAACTTTGACAATGTCGAAGAGCCACCTAAAATCTTCATGGAAGGGCTAAGAGCTAATCTTAGGCAGACTGGGGAGTTGAATGAGGCCAACCTGATGGTCACACCGGGAAATTCTGGTACAAAATATGTTGAAGATTTCGCGTATAATCCTCATTCATATCCTAATCATATTCATAGAAAATTACTTGGCTTTCAGATGATTAGCAGGAATGAGTTTTCTCTTCTATGGAATTATAGGTGATGATGTCAGATCCATCCCTAGCTCTTCTTCTGGACATGGTTTGGCACATAACCTGGTAGTCCATTCAGGGAGGTATGAAGAATGTTGAACTTCTGTGAACTTACATTTTAGTGGTTTTTTTTAGATGGTGAAGATGCAGCGGCTGTCATTCAATCTTATTCCATCCTTCCAGCTTCTCAGTGGCTTCCATAGTGTTAAGTATCGGCTGATACAACTCGGGATCGGCTCGGGACGAGTCAGATCGGACGATCTGATACGGATCATCCGAAACCCCTCAAAAATTTTATGATTTAAAAAAATAAAAATAAAAAAGTTGGGCCATGTTTGGATCAGCCGATCCCGTGTTGGATCGGCGATCTAACTCGGTATCGGACCGGCGGATCACTATGGTAGCTGCAATGTAGTAATCTTTGAGCCTTGAGGAATGGCTATTATAGTTTTATATTAAATGCCAATAAATTTATGTAGCTCATACAAAGGTTTTATTGATTAGTTTTAATGAATGGAAATTATAATTGTTAATAGATCCAACAAGAAAAGGCATTATTATCCATCAAGGCACAGCGGAAGTAGCCTTGAACCAGTGGCTGAGGAGAATCCATGGCAGCAACCTGAACCAAACTATAAGCTTGGACAACTATCTAAAAATGGGCCTACCCCTGAGAAAGGTATACAACCTGCTCTTCTATATTGATTCTTTTCCTTCGAAAATATTTTGTTGTTCTTTGAAGTTGTCAACTGAGACAGGGTTGCTCGATAAGGCCTCCGAGCACTTTGAGATGACTCCGTCACGTATTTCAGTTGGAAATTTCTAAAGGTATCGTCCTCCCTGTTTTTCTAGAAAATCAGTTTCGAATTGATTGAAATAGATTCAAACAATAATACTAAATATAAATTTTTTTGTTAACATACATTTTAATATAGATTAAAGTTTATCCTTACTGTGTGGCCTCGACTGAGTTGAATGAATTTGAAGCCTAGAATTGACTGCTTGTTATAACTTTTTTTTCAGCTTTTTTTTATTGATATAAAATTTAACGGCAATGATCCATCCCAAATGTTGTATTAAAATTAAAATTATTTTTTATATATAATTACTCAAAGAAAACAAAAGGGGAAATTATGAGAGTTTATTGAAAAGTCACGTTGAGAGAAAAAAGTTACTTTTTCAAAAATAATTGAACGAAAGACACTCTTAAGTATAACAAAGGTGTGTGTACAGAATTTACCTTTATGCTTTGTAATCTAAGTTTACTTTTAAAAAAAAAATCTTTATAAATTATTAAAACACCCCTATTTAAAAGAAGTTATTTCTGTCCAAACAACCCACACTCTTCCCAAACTCTCTCCCTGGTTTTTCTTCTTCCCCAAGCCGAACTTCCTCCACCATCAGCAAACTCCTTTGATGTTTGTACACTAATAAGTAGTCTACCCCTTTTTCATTTCTGCTCTAGAACAGGGTTTTAAAGTTTGATATCGCTGGTCATGTAATGACCAGCGATATGTCACAAACATAAGGGAAATATCACTTACGTTAAAAAAAAAAAAGGAAATTTCCCTTATGTCGGCAACATGTCGCTGACATATCGGTGATATGGGGGAAATGTCAGGCAGATTTCAGAAAATGGGAAAATTCCTCCCAAATGCATTTTTTTAAATGAAACTTTAGATTATGTTTAAATAATACATAACTACACTAGAATACAGTCTAAATAATACATAAATACACTAAAATACACCATAATAAGTTGAAAACAATTGACATTTTCCCAATTTCACCTCTTTTAAATCGATATCCACACGTGTCTAACGACACATGCGATATTTTCTGGGTAAGTGGTGAAATGTCACCGATATGTCGGCGACATTAGGGAAAAACAAATATAATTTTTTCTCATTAATCAGCGAAATATAGAGACATATCGCCGACATATGTTCGACATGTTGGCTATATCATGGAAAAAAAACATTAATTAATTTAGTGGCTAAATACCGATATGTAACGATATGTCGACGACATGGGAGAAATACAGTATGACTCGATTTTCCCTTCAATGTCATGTCGCCGGAGCACAAAAAGGCGATATCGGAGATATTTCAAAGCTTGCTAGCAAGAATCCTTTCAAAATGTAATTGCCATGTTGTTGGTTCAGGATTACACGAATACAAAGGAAATCTAAATGAGCCTGTTTCTGTGTAGGCTAATTATCCATTGAATAGTGACACAGACCTAAAACGCTCAGATGCAGTCGCATTAGACCGGAGCCCACCACCACTATATATCTCCCTACTTAAGGGTTGTGCAAGTTATTAATTAGTGGACCCATATATTGGCGTCCCATCAACTCATATGCTGGTTTGCTGCTAATGTTTGGAACAAGAATGAGCAAAGGTTTGCATACAACATGAGTTAAAATGTAGTGAGGCAAAGTGATCAATGGAGATTTTGACTGCTAATCTCTTTCCAATTTTATTAGAACATGATGGAAGTGTCAAAGAAGTCTTTACTTAGTAGTATTAGGTTGCAAAATCTTATATTTGATAGATATATTGAACCACTGCTAATCTCTTTCTATTTGAATAAGTATGGAATGAGAAGCACTTCCTTTGTTCCGAAACCAGAGCATAATAATGTGATCAGGAAGTCAAGCACTTATGTTCACGCAAAGCCATTAACAACTCATTGCAAGCCAACCAGAGTAGAAAGATAATTAAATCCAATAGTGAAAACTACCATCAGCTGTAAAAACCTATAATCAATGCATCCCTATCAAAATATGGTCACATAGTTCACTTTTAAGTACCTCAGTTGGAAATAAGGAAGTTTCAGACACGTGTTTATCAATGTTAAGCAAATGGTCTTTCATTCAATTACATAAATCATATAGGGCTCATTCCAATACTTCAGTGCCTTCATCTACATGTTCAGCTCTCGAGTTGAGGTGCACTTGTTCTTGATGTCAACCTCCTTGAAGTATTCGGGTATCAACTATCAAGGCAATTCTCGTCACAAGCTGTGCAACTATATTTCTGTCTTTATAGACTTGAATGATAAGCAAAGAAATTCTTGAACAGATGGAAGATACAAAAAGCTAAGAATACAGCATAGCTCAAGTGATAATGAAGTGAAAGAGCATACCCCATTTTTGTACTCATGACATTCAATATTAGTAAATTTATTTATATATTGTGTTCTTAATTATCTGTGCTTGCTAAAATCAACACAGCTCAAACAACATAGATTGTTCCTCTTCCAACCCAACATTGTCTTATTAGTAAAATGATGCAAATTTATGCACCAAGTTCTATAAGAATAGTGGTGGTAGTGGGGTGGTGGTGGTGGTAGGTGGTGATAGTGGTAATGGTGGTGATGGTGTTGGTAATGGTGGGGGTGGTAGAACAGGGAGTAGTAAATAAAGACAAGATTAAAATGATAAAATCTTATGCTTTTTTAACATCGTTTATGGGACATTAATGACTGGGGTAAGTGACTTTTCAGAAATCACATGGAGTGTTTCGGCTTTCGTCAGAAAAGTGAGGGGTGTGAGTGGAGTTAACCCAATATAAAGATTGTGCTGTAATTTTTTTTTATAATATTAAGAGGTAAAAATAAATAAAATATATTGTAAATTAAAAAACATAAATTACTTGGTAGATATATCATAAAAACATTACTAATGAAATTGATATTTATTTCATTTAACATCCGTCAAACTTTTCATTGAAATGTCAATTATTTAAAACCTTACACGTCCCAGCCCATCCCATCCGCTCGAAATATGAAGGATAACATGGCTTTTGTATCACGTGATAAAAAGAAATTTCACGTGAAATCTGTCATTTGGAGAGATACAAAGCGGCGAATGGATTGGACCTTTCACTTTCAGGATCGCCACGCCAGCTGGGACTCGCAAAGGGCTTCTTGTTTTCTGTATCGTCCTTGCAGGAAATCTTTTGCTGCTTCTATCATTTCATTTCTAGCAAAGCTAATATTTAAATTTTACACGTAACAATTAACATATTGAATCCAGGGTATCAACGAATCACTCACAACGTAGGCATAGGATCCGGATTCTCTCAAGTTATAATCACCAATTAGTTGATTTGAAACTAATTAAAATATGACACGTGGATACAAATTTAATTAAAATATATTTAAAATTTTCAAGCACAAAAATCAAAGATAAAATCACTCCATTATTAATAGTGATGCAACATTTTTATCCCACGGGTCGAATTCTGATTAGTTTCAAATCAACTAATAGATAATAGGTGAATGTAACTTTAAATGATCGCGTTTTCTTGACATATTATTTAAAAATGATGAAATTATATTCACACTCCCTTTCAAACCTTGACAATCACAAGCACGTTCCGTATGATTTGAAAGTATGTTACAACAAACCCTTTCAATTAATAAAAAGGAAAAAGAAGCTTAGTAACACTGAAAATTGTGAAAACGACATCTATCTCTTATAACTATGGGATAAAAAATTAAAAAATTAAAAATAGAACTAAAAAATTAAAATTAAAATAAATAATAAATAATAATAATAATTAATTAATTAAAAATAAATAAAAATATTAGATGTAAAGAATAAAATAAATAAATAATTAAAAAATAGTTGAGATTTATTATAATTATTATTGATTAAAGGGGTATTATGGTCAAATGATCAAATTCTGTTACATGTTGTTAGAACCCCTCTAGTTTGGTCCAATAAGGGTATTGGTTGTAATGGCCAAGGTTTGAGAGGGTACTTGTTGCCATTATACCATACCTAAGGTGTCAATGTAATTTACCCTTTAAAAAACTACTGGAAAAATTTAAGAGAGAGTGCGTTGTGAGCGATATTAGGATTCGTGACTCCATCATTCTTGAGTTGTGTGTGCCGTCTTTGAGCTATCGCTGGTGCGATGAAGGTTTTCCGTAGTTAGATTCTGGTATGTGTTGTGGCTTCCTCCTAGTACTCGCTGTACTCATGACTTTGTCGCTAATCCTAGTTTGTCCTAATTTCCCCATCCCTCCATCGCATCCTTCCAAACCTCTCCTCACCCCATCCTCCGATCTAGGCACCAAACCTCCCACCTACCTTGTCTGAACTTCGCCCATAACTAGTGTGTTTTCTTCTCACCCCCCTCTTCATTTAGCTCCGTTATGGAAAAACTAACCGCTGTCCATAGTTTAAAATTTTGGAAATATCAAGGATTTCGGAGGCCAAAACGAAACTGAAATATCCGAAATTCAGATATTTCGGCGAAATTTTAATGGAATTTTTTTTTCTGATTTAAATAATTGGACGAAATAATGGTCCGAAATTTGCATAAAATTTCAAATATTTCGCCGAAATAAATTCACTTTTTTTTATTTAAAGTATTTTAATATAGGTATAGTTTTAGCCAATTTCTTTTTTTTTTTAATATGTACTAAGTAATAACTTCTAAAATATAAATAATAGAGTTAGTCAAGAAAAAGTGATATCTTCATTAAAAATATATATTATTTATGAACATACAAATTTAAAAAAAAAACAACAAATAATATTTTGATTAATAATGTGAAATAATACAAAAGTTTACGACTAATAAATTCAACATTTATGTTACAACATCCAAAAAGTATATATGTATCCAAAATATATTGGATTCAAATTCAAACTAGAGGGGGTCTAATGATCTATAACATAAACTGATCATTTAACCATAATACCCCCCCAGTAAATGATAATTCTAATAAATATGAAAAATGTTTTAATTATTTATTTTTTGATTTATTTTTTGTTATTTTTCGTTATTTTTTATTATTATGTTTTTTATTTTTTATTTTTATCCTATAATTATATGAGATCAATGGGGTTGTCGCAATTGTCATTGATACTAAGCTTCTTTCTTCTTCCATATAATCATTTATTTTGTTCTTAAGATTATTAAATAAGGTATACAAGGGTATTTTCATCCATAAAATATATTGTAATAAGCAAAAATCAAATATTCTGTTACGTTATTGATAGTTACTAACGGAAGGGGTTTGTTGTAACATACTTTCAAACTAAAGGGTAGGTGTTTCTGATTGCCAAAGTTTAAGGGGTACTCGTTGCCATTATGCTAAACTCAAGGGGGTGTGAATGTAATTTACCTTTTTTTTTTTTTACTTTTACTTTTAACTGGATTTTAGGATTTATTTTGATCTAAAATTTCGAAGATAAAGTGCACATTTCAAGGAAATAAATCTGGGCAACGTACACAAATTTTGCCAAAATTTCAGCCATTTCTGTCATTTATTTTGCAAAATAATTCAATCCGAAAAAATGCCAACTTGAATTTCGTCCAGCACAACCGAAACCGAAATTTTGGCGAAATTTTAAACTATGCCGCTGACTCCCCCAAGACCCAACACAACCTTCAAAATCTCTAAGCAAGACTTTAAGAGACTCAAAACCAAATGGGGCTTCATGGTGACTGCCTTCTTCAAGAGAGACCTCCATAAGAGCTTCCATCGGTACGATCTGGAAAAACATTGACATCTGTGGCATCAGGAAGATTAGGGACCAAAGAGTCCTGATTAGTTTCAAACCTTCATATTTAATGCTTTTTCTTCGAAACTAGCCTTGGATCTTTGCGAAGCAACTATTTAATTTAAAAAAATATATATCAAAAACGAAGCGGATGTAGATGATTTGGCATTCAGCATGTTCTGGAGCTCGGTGCACCTTCCAATTCTCCCCATATTCTTCCAAAACGAGGAGCTCATCACTAAACCAATGGCCTCCTTCACCGAGGTGGCTGAGGTGGAAGTCCCTGGAGATTTGGACAACATCAAAACGACGGTCGTTTGCATTTAGATGCATCTCAATGAATTGCTTCACTCAGGTACCCACATCCAGAACGAGGTAAGCATCTTATTTTAGACTGACGTTTAGTATGAAAACCTCTCTGTGTGCAGCTTTGCTTGTGGATTGATCAATCATGACATAAGCAATTGTCCCAAGCCCATCTCTTAACCGTCTCTGACCGAGCCTATAGATAGGGCTAGGAAGTACAATCCCTCTATTCGCAACTCTGGCCTGAGAAGGCGTAACCCCATGGTAAATAGAAACCCCAACTTATCTGCCAAGAATTCACCATCTGGCCCGCACACCACCAGCAAGTGTATGGCGCTCAACGATAGTCCTGTGCCTAGCTCTTGCCCAAGTATAGTTGCCCGGGTCGACCCGACCATTTTCCCAACCCACAGTTCGGATTTGGCAGGGGTCTTTTTGACCCAGACGCATATCAGACATGCTGATAGCTTCTGCTCGAGAGAGTAGAGGGTGGCAACATGTCAAATCATGCTAGCTATTCAAATAGCACTGTAGGGTCTGATGCAAGCATATTGGCTGCAGGTGTCTCAGCCTAACCTTCGGACCTTTTTTATACCTCATTCAAGTTTGCGACTGGGCCGGAGCCACGACCCAAACTAAGGAAATTTAAGAAGGGTAAGAACCCCCTGCTATCAGGCTTCTTCCCTATGGGCCCCGAATTCTCTTGCTTGATACCCAATACCCAATACCCAACTCCTTGCCAACCCACATCTAAACTTAATAGACA
This sequence comes from Pachysandra terminalis, assembly GCA_031762675.1. Taxonomy (NCBI): domain Eukaryota; kingdom Viridiplantae; phylum Streptophyta; class Magnoliopsida; order Buxales; family Buxaceae; genus Pachysandra; species Pachysandra terminalis. The sequence continues at coordinate 17,763,750 of JAUPMG010000001.1, forward strand.
ATAACACCTGTCTAGAGTCCTTGGGCATTGTCAACTCTACCTTGAGGGATCCTGATAATGGGACTGGACCTGTTAAAAATAAGAAGAGGAAAATCACACAATCGACCATATTGTCTTCACCTACTTGTGCCTTACTCTCTCCACCCACATCTTGTTTTGGGCCGGGAGGGACCAATTAGCCTCAATGAGTTGCATTGACCAAGCCATGACTCAACAACATCCGAGGAACATAATTAAATTACATAGGCCAAGTTTGGTATTATAATCTGAAACTTTGACAGGTACCAAGACGTCTAATAAGATTATTAGAACGTTTGGTTTCAAGCATTTCTTCACTAAAGCTGTTAATAAGGCTGGTGGTTTTTGGTTGATGTGGTATAATAATTTAGATATTGGAATCTATATTCGAACTCTAGGGTTGTACATATTTTAATTAGACGGCTAGGTCAAGACCCATGGATTTCTTTTTGTTCATACAAGCTCCAATCCTTCAAGACAAAAGGAGCATTGGAAGCCCTTGGAGGAGATTGCGGAGCAATTCACTAACGCGTGGTTGGTGGTTGGGGATTTCAATGTTACCCTTACCCCTGGAGAAAAGCAGGGCAACACCCAGGTAAGTTACTCTTAAACCAAAAATTTCATTAATATGCTGCATTACTGTGACCTGGGTGAACTGGAAGCTAAAGGTCCAAAATTCACATCGACCAATGGCCAGTTGGGAAACATGAGAATCCTAGAAAAACTTGACATATGTCTTGCCAACAAGGACTAGGCTGAGAGATTCCCAAATGCGGTTGTGTATCATAAACCTAGGATAGCGTTCGACCATTGTCCTCTTGAGCTAGTCTTGAACCCTACCATGGCCAAGCAATTTAGACCATTTAGATTCTTTGCCTTCTGGACGGAAGAATATACATGTAAAGATGTCATCCAAACCTCTCGGGGCACCGTGCAGTTGTGTTCCCCAACGTTCAGATTCTATTCCAAACTTAAAATCTTAGCAAAAAACTTAAACTTATGGAACAAAAATGTAGTTGGGGATATCTGACATAAAGCCCAAAGCCTAATGGAACATATCTTTCAGATCTAACTAGATCTTGAACATAACGATGATCCTATTCTCCTAAAGCAGGAGAAAGCACTCCAAAACCAATACCTTTTTACCCTCAAATAACTAGAATCCTTCTGGGTCCAAAAATCCCGGATTAAATGGTTAAAAGATCAATGGAGGCCTTAATACAAGGTTCTTTCACTTAATTACTTTAAACCGAAGAAAGCACAACCTGGTTGTTGAAACCAAGGACCAAGACAATTTCCTCCTTACTGAACCCAAGGACATTGAATGTGCCTTCGTTAAATACTTCACTGATACCTTTTCTGGGAACCAATCACCAACTGTCTCAGAGTAATATAAGTTGATTCACCCTCAGATTTGATTTATGTGCCTGAAAACCTTTACCTCTGGAGATCGCCTGAGACAAATGAGATCTGGGAGGGTGTGAACCAACTGGGACTTCTCAAATGCTCAGAATCGGATGGCTTTCAGGGCATTTTTTACTAGAAATATTGGGACATTGTTGGGGCGGAAGTGGTATGTATTATCAGAGATTTCTTTATCTCTAGTAATTTTGCACAACCTCTCAACCATACCTTCATTATGCTTGTGCCCAAGGTTGAGAACCCTAGGAGACTTCGTGATGTCCGCCTTATTAGCTTATGTAACTTTATCTACAAAATCATTGCTAGAATTATGGTTAATAGACTGAGACCCCTAATTGATAAACACGTATCACCTTGCCAGACCACTTTCCTCCCTAGGCGCTTGATACATGACAATATCTTGCTAACCCAGGAAATTGCCCACACAATGAAAAACAAGAAGAAAGGGAAGAGTGTTTTGGGTCATATGATTCGGTTAGCTGGGACTTCCTTGAGTAGATGCTTCGGGCATTTGGTTTCCACCTTTGGTGGATCCAACTGGTGGTGTTTTGTGTCAAATCTGTCACATAGAGCGTTCTTGTTAATAGCTATCCAAAAGGACTTATAAAACCAGACTGGGGTCTCCGATAGGGGGATCCCTTGTCCCCACATTTTTGTATACTAACCCAACAAGTATTCTCTTGTGCTCTTTGCTGTGCATAAGATTTTGAGCTTGTGAAAGGAATCTGTATTAGCAGACGCAACTTTGCCTTCACGCATCTGCTTTACACGGATGACCTTCTGATCTTCAATTGTACTAACCATGGTGAGTGCAGGGTTGTTGCTCATATATTAAATATATTTTTTTCGGATACTGGCCACTTGGTGAATAAGAAAAAATCATGCCTTGTGGCCAGCCCAAATGTCAAAGTGCAGGAAAAGAGAAATCTGTCTGAGATTTTTGAGCTTCCTTTCAAGAATGGGCTCTCTCCTTACCTGGGTTCGCCTATTGTGGCCGAGAAACCAAGGCGAGCGGATTTTGCCACCCTGTTGGCTAAAGTCTCTAACAGACTTGCCAATTGGAAAAGCAAACTTATGTCTCATGCTGGGCGTGCCACTCTTATCAATGCCACTTTGGCTAGCCAACCTCAGCATTTGATAGCCTTCCTTCGTCTTCCCAGCTACATTCTCAAGGATCTTGACAAGTCTTGCAGACATTTCTTGTGGCACTGCAAGGACAAGGAAATCTCCTTCCACACAATAAACTGGAATAAGATTTGCCAGTCTAAACGTGCTGGAGGATTGAATATCAAATCTCCTCAAGCTTTCAATGATGCCCTGCTCCCAAAAACCCTAGCAATTAAATTATGGGCACACTGGTATTTGGGCTCAAACGATGAGGTCAAAATATTTGCAGGACTTTGATTTCTCTTTGGTAGTTTCTAAGCCAACCGATTCCTTTTGTTGGAAACAAATGATTAGAATGAAGAGTTTTGTCGGGGAGAACTAGGTGGGTTATTGCGAATGGTCGAAAAATTGAGATCATGGATCACAGATGGGTCTCGGGGGTTTCTGAAGATTGGTGGGGTTCTCACCTACCCCCCAATATGAATCTCCAGTTTGTTTGTGATCTGATTATTCAGGATAACATAACCTAGAAAATCCCCCAACTTGAACGGTTATGGCCTAGAATCTGTGTGGACATGATCTGTGCCATCCCGCTCCATCATAGGATTGAGCATGGCAAAATTATCTGGACGGTTATGGGCTCTAGTAAATTTTCTGTTGTATCTGCATACAACATGATTCACCACCCAAGACCGGTGGTTGGTTTTGGAATTGACTGGCTGAATATTGGTATTTTCCATGCCCACAAAAGATCCAGATGTTCATTTGGAAATGTGCCTTCAATGGTTTATCTACTATCAACATTTTCCACAACCGGATAGGTACGGATCTTGAGGTATGTTGCTTAGGCAATTATGTGAGTGCACATTTGCTAAAGCGGTGTGGTTCACAGCTATAGTGGGATTGCTTGACTCCCAGCTAATCTCATCTGTCAAAGTCTGGATACAACATGCTTTTGCTATTGATGCCTCTGCCCCTGTTCACAGTTCCTCCTATGTGGCTGGTTTCTCAAACTTCCTTTGGGCGATTTGGTTAACACAAAATAAGACGCGGTTCACAGGTGAGTCTCTGAAGGTCACGACCACACTCACACACGTCATTTCCTTGCAGGAGGACTCGGATAGACTGTTACGTATCGGGTCAAATGAGTTTTGTCACGACCCAAACCTAAAGGAAATTCACGTGGGAATCCCTTAGATTCAAACCGCGACTCTCACCCCATATCC
>JAUPMG010000001.1:17767622-17783579 GCA_031762675.1 Pachysandra terminalis
GGTGTGGTGGTGGTGGTGTGAGTGCGGTGGTTGTGGGGTGGTGGGGGTGGTGGGGTGGTGATAGTGGCGGTGGTAGTGGTGATGGGGTGATGGTGGTGGTGGTAGTGGTGGTGGTGGTGGTGGAGTGAGGGTGGTGGTGGTGGAGCGGTAAAGGTCATTTTGTGTATAAAGGGTAAAATCGTCTTTTATTAATTATTTTGGCTGGAAAGGGTGTTATTGCCATTTCAGAAAACACAGGAGGTCTATTTGCCAGTGTCAGATAACTGAGAGGGTGTAAGTGCAATTTACCCAAAAAAAAAAAACAAATGACACCGACACTTTCCGTTAGTTTATATGAGAGAATAGTCTCTACAATGTAATACAAATCTCAAAGGATGCAAGTGAAATGTCACAAAAGACAGGAGTATAGACAATTATAAAGAATATGAGGGGATATAAGTGAAATTACCCTTATGTTTAAAATTTGACCGTGATCATTCAACGACCGAGTGAGTCAATCAATCCGGCGGGACCACTTCCGTTGATTCTGATATGTGACCTTAACTGTTTTTATAGATCGTAAATTCCAAGTATGAGACTAAGGTGGGGACCACACGCATTTTATTTTATTTTTGTTGGATACCACACGCATTTCGTTTCAATTCACATGAGAAAGAGAGAGAGAGAGAAAGCTTCGTGTGCTAGTGTCAGTCAGATCAGACAGAAGACATCGTCGTCTTCACCACCATCAACTTAAATGACTAATAAATCCTTAAATAAATTTGTAAATATTTAATCCATACTGTCAATTGATAATGTAAAATGACAAAAGTTTAAGGGTATTTATTTTAATGTTCTCATTACGGTCAGACGCTTTAAAATTATAAAAAAGAGAGAGAGAGGACATCAGATTCATCAAATTCATGCCGGCGAACTCAGCTCTGCTATACGATTCTCACAGTTCGAGAAGCTCTTTTTCATGGTACTCGTCGGCGTCGTCGCTAAAATACGCCTTTTTGGCGATTAAACATATCAAGGAGATTTTCTTGATTCGTTTACTTTGGCGCTGAAAGGATCGAAGCAGATGGGAAGAAACTCGAGTACGGAAATTTTGTCTCCGGTTGACGACAATGGTGATCTAGGGCATCATTCGATCCGAGGTAGATTTCCTTTCAAAAGAAATTCTCACCCTGAGAATCAGAGAAACCATGGTGATGATAGGGATGAGAGAGATCGCCGGTCGGATCGGCAGTGGCGAGGTCGATCTCATTACAATCGAGGCGGTCGTAAGGTGTTTCCATTCAAAGGAAGGTCTCTGTTCTACAGTTCGGTTGTTTTCGCTGTTGTTATATTCGTTGTGGCATCGTTAGTGTTGCAGAGTTCTATGATCTCGGTTTTCAGGCTAGGTAGAGAGAGAGGGAAGAGTTTCCGCCAGGGTTTGAAGTTTGGAAGTTCTTTTAAATTTAGACCTGTTAAGCTATTGGGGAGATTTGCTGAACATGGTAATCTTGATCGGTTGCGGATAGAGAACAGAATCGCCATTCGCTCACCTAGGCTGGCACTCGTGAGTTTCTGTTGGAGTTCCGTTTGATTCATTGTTTTCGTTAGGATGAACAAGATTGGTGTTTTGGTTCAGTTCTTTTTTTGATTTGAATTGTTTGTTTCTTTAGATGTGATTGGTGTATTCTTACAATTGCTTGTTCATGAACATTTATCATGCAAGAAAAGCTACATTAGTTTCTGACTACTAAATTATGATTGCATCTGTTGCATTTCTTGGGTTGTAATTACATTATTCCAAAAAATGAAAAGTTATCATTCGTTAGTTAATGGTATTGAATCTGGTAATGTGGCTTGCAGATGAGTATTCATCTGCAAATTCATATCTCATAGATTGGGTCATTCTCTTTAGCTTCTTTGTTTCTATTGGCTTTGCAATTGTTACATTTAACTATACTGCTTCCTAGATTGGGTATAAATCTGTTTTGTACATGAGTTACATGTCTTCACCTGTTTGTGTTTCAGAATATACTGATTAGAATCAATATTGTCAGTTAGCCCATGCCTAGGTTAAAGCTTCATCCAGATGGGATCCCCAGCATCTGCTACGTGGTCTAGGTAGTTGTTTTTGTGATTCGGTTGTATTCTGACATCTAGGTGTTGTTTTCAAGTTGCCAAAACACTAGAAACAGAGGCAATTACTGTAGAGTCATAAAACATTTTATGGACTTTGTATTCCACGTTTGGCCTTCTTAGCCAGATGAAGTACAGAGTTGGATAGCATGTTTTCTCTACTTTTCTCATTTTGGTGCTCCACCGGATAGTTTACTTCCTTATGTATATATTTGGCATGTTTTACTTAACTACTTGGTACTGAACTGTGATTTTTAGTTTTTTTTTTTTGGTACTGATATTTGGGTCTTATCCATTCTGTAATTTTTATGATATATACGGATATCTATACTTCTGTACATTTTTGCAATTAATAGAACTTGGTTTCCAAGGCTTCGCCAAAGTAACGCTTAGCATAGGATACACAATTATAATATGCTGATCAGAATTTGAGTCAAAATTTCAAGTTGTTTGTGTTAAGAAATGTTGTATGAGATTATAAGGTTCTATTTACCTCAATTGTACGAATAAAATTTCTTTATTTATTTTGTGCATGGTGTGAAGTTGTAGACGTGCTTTGTACCTTGTTGAAAAAATGAAAGAAAAGATTTTGTGCTTTCTAGAGTGGTTTTCCTCCTCCAATATGCTCTTTTTTTTTTCAAATTTCTTATATACATTCAACCTGGATGGTTCAGATAATCAAATTCATGTTTTTGATTAGGGAAACTTCTCTGCTGACCTTAAGCTATCTATGATTTTAGATTCTCTATGATACTTTCTGGAGTTTCTTCCTCTTCAACTGTAACCAAGAAAATGAATTTCATCCTAACACAATGAGTTAGCTAAGTCATAACACGCCGCATTTCATCCTAACACAATGAGTTTTAAAAAAAAATTAAAAATATCCCACGTGTCCACACCCAAAATTCAAAAGCATAGTCAACAATCATCATCGAGAAAAATAAAAGATATTACAAGAAATTGAGAAGACAAAACTGAGAGAGAGCAGGAAAGAGGTTGAATTATCGTAGCCAAAAGAAATAAAGAAAAAGAAAAATAGTCGAGTGAAATAACCGATTCTTGAAGAAACCAAAAATAAAAAAAGAAACAAAAACAGGAGGGTGGGAGCAAAAGAAAGAGAGAAACGTAGGGCAAATCAGTGGGCTTGCATAGCTACTGAATCGGATGGGGATGCAGGTGGCAGGAAACAATAAATTCTTTATGAAATCGAAGAATACAATGGAAAAAGGGAAGGGAGGGAGAGAGAAATTTGGCCGCAAGTTGCAGATTTGGCAAAGGTGGCATTATATAACATTTTGCCCCTTATACAACAAAGCCAAATAATGATGCTAGAGCAAAAGAAACACTAAGACGGAGGGGGCATGGAAAGGAGGGAGGCATATCCATTTTTTATTTATCCCAAATTTTATGAAGTCAAACTTTTGGTTTGTTCTTTTCTTTTTCTTCTCTTTTTGTTCCAACCCTCAAATAATCTATTTATCCCAAATTATTTTTTATTAAGTCAACCTTTTGGTTTGTTCTTTTCTTTTTCTTCTCCTCTTGTTCTAACCCTTAAATAATCAAAATGATCTATACAACTTAAATAATTTGTAGTAATAAAAGTTATTTTAATAAATAATTTAACTTAATTCAGGTATATAATTGAATCAGAGTGCCTTTATTGAGGGTAGACAGATTCTTAATAATGTTTTGATTGCAAACAAAGTAGTAGAGGAAAGACTGTGTGGAGTCTGTGCTCAGATGTTGATCGAGAAAATGGATTGGGGGGGGGGGTGTATTAGGAATGTGTCTTTTCCTTTTATCTTTAATGGTTGTGTCAAAGGGTATTACGTGGCGTCTAGGGGGTTATGGCAGGGGGATCCCTTGTCTCTATTCACATTGGTAGGTGATGCTCTCAGTTCCTTTATGTCGAGAGTGCAGGAGTTGGGTCTGATTTCGGGTTTTCAGGTAGATAGGAATAGATTCCCGGTGTCTCATCTTCAGTATGCGGATGATACGATTATTTTCTTTGATGAGGTTGAAGTTCATGCATTCTGGGTGAAGGCAATACTCAGGTGCTTTGAAATGGTATACGGTCCGAAGGTGAATTTGAAAAAAAAATACTATTTCTAGCATGCACGTGGGCTCTGGGAGAGTGAGATAATTTGCTGGTTATTTTGGATATGGGGTTGCTGAGTTGTTGTTGACTTGCCTATTAAGTATCTTGGTCTTCCTTTCGGTCACAGCGCTAGATCTTTAGATTTTTGGATTCCGGTCATTGAGAAACTGGAAAAGAGTTTGGCTACTAGAGATACTATTTGTCTTTGGGATGTAAACCGAATGCTAGGATGTACAATATGAGCCCATGGAAAGCCATTTCTGCAATTGCTACTCTTTTTTCACCTTTTTTGAGATTCGGGGTGGGTAATGGTCATATAATTTGTTTTTGGAAGGATCTGTGGTGGGGAGACTCTCTCTTGTCCTTCCTTTTTCCTAGTTTGTGTTTGGTTGTAGGAATAAAAATGCTCTGGTTGGTGATTTCAAATTCTCAAAGTATGTTTGTGGGTGGTAGGCAAATTTTGGATGGAGTATTGATAGCAAATGAATGCATTGACTCAGTTATGAAAAACAACCAGAGTGCTTTATTGTGTAAAGTAGATATGGAGAAGGCGTACGACCATGTGAACTGGTCTTTTTTATACTATGTTTTAGAAAGGATGGGATTTAGGAAAAAATGGATAAGATGGATAAAAAGCTGATTTCGACGGTATCTTTGTCTATTTTGTTGAACGGGACAGCGGTGGGATATTTTTTGACTTCAAGGGGTATTAGACAAGGAGACCCGCTATCCCCTTTTCTTTTCACTTTGGTGGTGGAATGTTTAGGCAAAATGATAGAGGGGGTGGAATCTCTAGGGCTGGTTCAAGGAGTGAAGGTGAAGGAATCGGCCCCTAGTATTTCTCACCTCCAATTTGCAGACGACACTTTGATTTTTTGTAGAGATAAGCAATCCGATCTGAAGGTGTTGAGATGTTTGTTTGTTTGTTTTGAAGCAATGTCAGGACTTCGTATCAACTTGGCAAAATCTGAATTGATTGGTGTGGGGATCACTGGTAATTTGATGCAGAAAGCTAGATGGATGGGTTGCAAGATTGGTTCATTGCCATCAGAATATTTGGGGCTCCCTTTGGGAGCGAAATACAAGAATAGGATTGTTTGGGATAAGGTGGTGGAGAGGTCAGATAAAAGTTGGCATCGTGGAAAGCAAGATATCTATCGAAAGGGGGAAGACTAGTACTAATAAAAAGTTCTTTGGCAAACCTGCCATCTTATTTTATGTCGTTGATGAAAATTCCGACGTCGGTTGCAAGGAAATTAGAGAAGCTTCAAAGGGCTTTCTTGTGGTCAGGTTGTGGGGAGATGCAAAAGTATCATTTCGTGAAGTGGGATGTGGTAAGCTTGAAGAAGGAAGAGGGGGGTTTGGGATTAAGAAGCCTTACTAGATTTAACATGGCGTTGTTGGCAAAGTGGCTTTGGAGATTTGGGAAGGAGGAAGGTGTGTTATGGTAGGAAGTGGTTAGTTCAAAGTTTGGGTTAGAGGGAGGAGGTTGGGGAACAAAAAATAACAGAAAAGCATTTGGTGTGGGGGTTTGGAAAGCAATATGTTCTGTTTCAGAGTTGTTTGAGAAGGGAGTGAGCTTTAGGGTGGGAGAGGGCAACAAGGTTAGGTTTTGGAAGGACTCTTAGGGTGGTGATGGTTTGCTTTTACAGGATTTTCCGGGGATTGCTGCGGCAATAGCAGGAAACTTGAATGATTGGTTTAGGGATCATCTTGTAAGGTAGGAGGAAGGGTGGGGTTGGGATTTGAAATTAAGAAGAAATATTTTAGATTGGGAAATAGAAAAAGGTGGGAAATCTGGTGGAGAGGATTTATAAAGTTAAGGTGAGAGAGGGAGGGGATTGTAGAGTGTGGAGAGGAAAGGAAGGAGAGGAGTTCACGGTAAAAGCTATGTACGATTCGATGGCGGGAGAAGGTGTCTTTCTTTCTTTGGGTGGCTTCTCATAATAGAATCCTTATTTGTGATAATCTCAAAAGGAGAGAGTGGTCTTTGGCTTCTAGGTGTTGCTTGTGTAAAAAAGAGGAGGAGAGCGTCTCTCATCTACTCCTCCATTGTGAGGTAGCTAAGAGGATCTGGATTTGTTTCACTAACAGATTCCAAGTGGAGTGGGTGCAGCAAGTGCATATTAAGGCAGAACTCAGCAGTTGGGTTTGGAGGAAGAAGAAGAGAGGCAAGAGTAGAAGCAGTATCTTATGGAATTTATGCCCGGCAGCAATTTTGTGGACGGTTTGGGGTGAAAGAAATCAGAGGATTTTTAAAGACCAGGAGAACGACACTTATAAGTTGACAGAAAAAGTTTTACAATTACTATTTTTGTTGGACATCTAAAGACACAGAATTTAGGGGGATTAGTTATACAGATTTTGATTGTAATGGGGGCTAAAGTGGGACACTTAATCCCTATTTGACAGTGGGTGTGAATGTAATCTGTATATAATTACTTTATTTGTATAGATTTTGGCCTTAGGGCTACTTTAATAGAAATTTTATTTATCGATAACAAAAAATGCTCTGGTTTTGGAAGTTCTTTCTTGGTCATCTAAGGATTTGGTTTGGAACCTTGCTTTTAGAAGGGACCTTAGACAGTCTGAAATTATTAGTTTTGGTTGATTATTTGTACTTCTTGAGCCTGTTTTTATGGACTCTAGGTTGTCAAATTGTAGAGTTTGATCCCTTCATCGTAGTGGTGGCTTCACAGCAAAGTCTTTCTTTGACTATTAGAGCTCTTTCCCCGCTTGATGCGCTTTCTTTTAATCCGTCTAGATTGTGGAAGGTGGGTGCCCCTCCTAGAGTCAAAGCCTTTGTTTGGACTTCCTTGCGGTATAAAATTAACACATATGATGTGCTTCAGAAAAGGAGACCGGGATTGGCTATTTCTCCACGTGTGTGTTGTGCAGGTTACAGGGGGAGTCTATTGATCATCTGTTCCTTCATTGTTGTTTTTACAGAGAGGTATGGGATTTTTTTGTGTGTTGCAGGTTTGTGTTGGGTGATGCCTGACAGTTTGGCATTGCTGTTTAAGCAATGGAGAGGTGTCGGTTTGGGTAAAAGAGGCAAGTTGATGCAAGGAGTGGTTTTTTTCGCTATTCTATGGGCTATTTGGGCAGAAAGAAATAGGAGAATTTTTTAGGATTGGTTTAGGTCCAAGAGGTCAGCTATTGACATGATCATTGCGATGATAGCATCATGGTTGGTGTTTAGATCGTAATTTAGAGGAGTGCAGATGGATATGTTTTTTAGAGACTGGGCCACAATTGCTGCCTCTTCTCCTTTTGTTAGTGAGCAGTGTCGTTTGGAGGTGCCCTCTAGGGGTTGTATCAAGCTCAATTTTGATGGATCATCTTTAGGCAATTTAGGCCTATCGGGGGTTGGTGGAGAGGAGTCAGGTTCTTCATGCTTTTTTGGGTCCGATTGGGGAGGGGGATTCTACAAGGACAGAGATTATGGCACTTTTAACTGGTTTGACAGATGCAAGGAGATTGGGGTTGAATTATCTGTTGATTCAAGGAGATTCGGTTGTTATTATTTCTTGGGTGGAAGGACATAACAGCTGTCCCTTGGAGGTTCTAGCACTTGCTGAGAAAAAACAGATTTTTGGCGGAGGGTATGGTTAAGGACTCGTTTGTACAACTTTTCAAAAGTTAAAAAGTAATTGCTGATAAGTAAGTTTTATAGCACCACAAAAGTTGTTGGTCTCAAGATTAGCTGCTTCATTCTTTTCATTTCAAACATGAACTTTTTGTGGACCTGGTTGAATTGGTTTAAGCTTAGAACAAGATGAACAAACTTCTAATATCCGATATTGAATCTTGGATAGACCCAAATAATTAATTCGAAGCAAACAAAATCGATTAATCAGATCTTGTTACTCAACAACCAGATCAATGATATCCTTTTCTTTTTTCTATATTCCAAAATCTACGTAATAAAAACAATTTCTGCAATCGTAACTGCTAAACTTTCATAATAATCTTTTACTGTAGATCAAGCGACTTCTTTGAATCAACCCAATTGAATGCTGATTTTTGAAACTTGAAAAATAGTTTTGGTCTTGTTTCCTATTTTAAATAAACTTAGAATGTGTTCAACATCATGGAAGCCAAAAACAAAAAAAAAGAAAGAAGCTGGTTGGGATCTTGAAAATTGTAAAATGCTTAACAGAACAGTATTATTAATGAAAAGCTTGGAAATGAGTTTTAATGGCAAATAAAAAAATATAAGAATGTAAAATGAATGAAAACACAAAAGTAGGAGATCTCTGAAAATAGCATTTTGATGGTGGTTTGATGATAAATCAGAAGGAATATAGGAAAAAAGGTTCGAGAATGGATAGGAAAGAGGGTTTTGTTATAACAAGAGATGCAAATGAAGGAGATTGAGATAAATGGGATTTGGAAAGAGAGATGGGTATAGGATAAAGAGAAAGGGGAGTAGAGTAAGAAGTAATGGAGGGTTGGTTCTTCCATTGTTGTCTGTGAGAGTGTCTGATGAGTTTTTATTTTTGAGTGAATGAAAAGGAGTGTTGGGAGAGCGTACGGTCATCGTCTAACCTTGTCGACAGTGATTCTATCGATGTTGTCAGATGTTTGGTGGACTATTCATGGTACTTTTACAGGAGCTCTACAATTTTTCACGCTAGAAGAATTGTTTTGATGAAATGGAAGAGTCTAGGAGGCTTGAAAGTGTCAAGGGATCGGAGAGAGAAAAAAAAAAGATTTTTCAACTTTTGATAAGTTATTTTTTAACTTCTCATGAAAAGTTAACATTTGACTTTTTGACTTTTAGAAATCTGCTTTTTATTTTATATTACCAAACTAAATTTTCTTCATTTTTCGACTTTTTGACTTTAAAAAGTTAAAAAGTAACTTCTACAAGCTATGCCAAGGCAACCCCTTTGACTAATGGACAAAAGTCTAGTAAATTTATCAAATCTGAGTTTACTTAATTTATAAAATTATAGTTTTATAACATTTTGGAATCTATAATAACTTATCCATCTAGAAGAAAAAATCAATTAATTAATGACTACCATGGGACCTTGCCTAGGTGTCACTTAGGCGCCTTTACTACACTGATTTTTGCAATTGCGTCTGAGTATGCTGATTACAGAAATTCCAATACATGTATTCTTCTTGCTGATAAGACTAAATCATATACCATAAGGGTTTAAATATAAGAAACTTTTCTTGATTTTATTTCTGACTAATTTATTAAGCATGAAGTGTAACTTTATTATTTTGTGTAAAGTTTACTGTATTGCCATCCTGCTCCAAAGTTTGACCATAAATTTTTCTCAAGCAATTTTTAACTCTGAATGCTGCTAATGCCTTGTTCCCATGATCTCAGATACTAGGAGATATGAAGAAAGGCCCATTGTCATTGATGCTGTTTACTGTGATGAAGAATCTACAGGAACTTGGATATGTTTTTAAGGTGAGTTGCTGATTCTAATGTTTAAGTGGTCCTTGCACAGCACACTTCCTTTGATAGGCAATTATGTTTATTTCCAAGATTGATGTATTAGGACATAATGTGAATTTTCTAGCAGATAAGCTATATATGTAATTGTTTTAGTTATAACTATGGGTTATTTTTGCAAAATGTTTCTTTTGTATAGATTTTATAATAATTTCTGTTGCTTCTTCCAAGCTTATATGAGTTTATGCAATGGTTTTACTACAGATCTATGCTGTTGAGAATGGTCAATCAAATTCGTTGTGGGAGCAAATAGGTCAAATCTCCATTCTCACTCCTGAGAGATTTAGTCATGTCGATTGGTCAATGTAAGGCTATATGTATAGTTGATTTGGTTCTAGTTTTCCTGTTGATGTTATTTACTTATTTTGATTATGTTTTATTTCTGAAATAATTTTCCATATACATTTCTTATTTTAGTTGTTGAGAATATGATGCAAAATATGATTTGTAATACTTTTTTATTTGGGATACGGTCTAAGTTTGTGTTTCTATGCATGCATTAGCATTTTTATGTTTAGTTTTTATTTGGATTTTTTACTTGATGCTTATGGCTCATAGTGTCTTCATTTTTTTTTTCAGCTTTGAAGGTATTATCGTAGACTCTTTTGAAGCAAAAGAAGCCATTTCAAGGTATGAATTGGTTGATATTATTGGTTTAATGTATTATTTTAAGTTGGTTTCTCCATCATTAGTTCATGGGATGCAGACTGGCAACGAGGATAAAATTGAAACAAATTCAAAGCTGAAACTGATAACTTCACAACTGTAATATATGTTACTTGCATATGTTCAGTCATTGAAGATTGTGTATAACATATAAGTGTAGTAACAACATTTGTAATGTTGAAAATACAGATTCAAAATAAAGGAAGGGGTAGAGGTAGAGGCCATGATGGGAATTAGAATGGTTAGTCATGAAGCTTGTGTCTTGGAATGTTTGAGCATTGGGTAGATGGATAAAAAAGATTGCAATCGAGGATTTGTGTAGAGGATCAATCCAGATGTTGTAGTCTTACAGGAAAGAAAAAAATGAATTTAAGGATGATAGTATGCTTCTTAGGTTGTGGGGTAATAGGAATTACCAGTGTGAGTATATGCCTTCACTAGGGTCTGTGGAGGGTATTTTAGGGATGTGGGTTAGAAGTAGTGTATCAGGTGGGGAAATCAGAATAGTATCCTTCTCATTATCATGGTTTAAAATTTCGGTGGCATGTTGCAGCGTGCCGCTGAAATGTCTCCATTCTCATTCTTCTTTCAATCCCAAACCCACTATAAAACCTCATTTTCTCCACATTTTGTGAGTATTTTGTGAATCAAAAATACTCAAAATAATATGCTATGAATAAAAATGTAAACCTAGTTAAAAATTTAATATTGAGAAGTAATTAATTTGACCAATTACTCATTCAAATAATTGGCAATTAATTAATTATATAATCAGTTTTTAAATAATAAAAAGTACTAAAAAATATGAAAAATTTATTAAAAAGTTGTAACAAATATTGAAAATGTTAAAAAGAGTTAATGGCCAATTACTTTCAAATAGTTGTAATTATTGTAGGGAGTCCTAGGGGTGGGGGTAGCGGAGATGACTTTGAGCCTGCTAGGCACTCTTAGTCGATGTGATGTATCCTTATACTTGGAGAGTTGGATTATACTGGACCTTTTTATGTTTTATGGAGTTATTTGACTTCTATTTTCATTTTTATTTTGTATCTCTTTGTTTTATGTTGATGGTATGTAACCATATTAGCCTAATTAATGTAGTTTACGGTCCATTATGCCACACTTTGGGTTATTTCCATGTCATTATTTCCTATCTAGATCTCTATGAGATTTCTAACTATCATTTAGGCATAATTTCTCTATATTTACCCTACACGGTATACGGTCGTACTTGTCTACATATGTGTATGCATGTGAATTTGTTTTGATATTTTGGGGTTTTAAGGTATATTTTACTCTCATTTAAACCCTCTAGAAGTTTCAAAGAAAAATTTCAATTTTCCCTCATAATTGCCCCAATTATTTCCCTGAAATGGCAAAGTTTTACTAGGTTCCCTTGCCCTAATAGTTGGTGAAATCGACATTAAAAACCTTGCTTATTATCTATTCGGTTCATTTGTAGTGAGGATCAGTTTGAGTGGTTTCTATCTAGAGTATTATTATGCCCAAATAGCTCTTCACTGAGAGAACTTCTGGGATGAGTTTAGATAGGTGAGAGAATGGAGTAATAGGCTTGGGGAGACCAATACTTTACACTTCACAGAGTTGGAGGTGGAGGGGGACTCAGAGTTAGTTATTTCAGGGATGGTGGATGGTAGAGTGTGTTCCTGGGGGCTAGTATATTTAGTGCAGATGGCTCACATGATGGCACATGGTCTGACCATTTCTTTGAACCATGAGTTGAAATCAGCCAATGCACTTGCTGATGTTTTAGCTCAGAGAGGGATTAGGAGAGATTTATTTATGGGGATTCCGTTGGAGGAAATGCTTGATGGGGGATTTTTCAGATTGGGAGGGGCCAGCTGTTGGCTGTTCTGTTTGGGGATTGTATCCCTGTTTATTTTGTTCCTAGCTTAGCTTTCTTAGTCTACTACTTTGGTAGACGATTTCTTATATATATAATACCTTCGTTATTCATCGAAAAAACATTTATAATAATATTAAACTCAAAATGATATTTCAGCTAACACATGAACTGTTTGATGAAATGTTACTGTAAGCATTGAAGGCGACTAAAGTTAAGTGGAACTTTTATGTATCTTGACTAACACTGCTGTCAACTTTCTCAAATTTTTCATGACGTGGGGGTTATCCATGGGTTGGTTTGCATAGGGGCCTAATGGACTGCCTATCGGTCTTCGAACCAGGTGGGTTGTATCATATGTTGTTTATCACCTTGTTTTAAAATGGTGTTGCAGATGTAGGGAAAGGAAATTTTGTATTCTATCAAGGACTTACATAGGTGTCTGAAAATCAATTTGGCTTTATGCCAGGGAGGTCTACAATTGAAGCTATCTTTTCACTTAGACAATAAATAGAGAAGTTTAGAGAGAAGATGAGTGATCTTACATGGTTTCTATTGATCTAGAGAAAGTATATGATAGAATCTCTAGAGATTTAATTTGGTGGGTTTTGAGCAGGAAAAGGGGTTTCAACTAGATACATTGAGATTATTAAAGACATGTATGAAGGAGGGGTAACTCGGGTGAGAGCTGTAGGCAGTGAGACAAATGAGTTTCTAGTAAAGATAGGTTAGCATCAAGGTCCAGCTATGAGTCCCTATATTTTTGCTTGAATTATGGATGAATTAAGTATTCGTACTCAAGAGGAGGTGCCTTGGTGTATGCTTTTTGCTGATGATGTAGTTTTAGAATACCAAACTAGAGAGGGATTAAATGAAAAACTAGAGGTATGGATGGAGACCTTGGAATTTAAAGGTTTTAGGATAAGTCAAACAGAGACTGGGTGCATGGAATGTAATTTTAGCACAAACAATAATAGAAGTGAAGCAATAGTTAGAATTAAAAATCAAATGATTCCTAAAAGCATTTAATATCGGTATCTAGGATCAATTATACATAAAGAGGGAAATATTAATGAGGATGTTGTTCATAGAAATAGAACTAGATGGCTTCTGTGGAAAAGTTCTTCAAGAGTGCTATGCGATCGACGTGTTCCACTCAAATTAAAAGGAAAATTTTTATAGGACAGCCATTAGGTCTGCTATGATGTAGGGATCAAAATTTGCTTGCTTTTTGTGCATTCTTCTCTATCTATAAATCTTCTTTCTTATCGATAAAAAAAAAATAGAATAGATGTTGAGATAAGAATGTTGAGATGGATGTGTGGGAAGACCAGAAAAGATTAGGCGAGGAATGAACATATTTGAGATTGTTTGGGTGTGGCTCAATTAGGAGATAAGATAAAGGAAAGTAGGTTAAGATGGTTTGGACATGTAAAGCAAAGACCTACAGAAGCGGTTGTGAGTTGTAATAGAGAAATCATTGAATGTTCTAAGAGGGGGAAAGGAAAACCCAAAAGAACCTGGACGGAGTCGATCAAAAAGGATTTGCATACTCGTAATTTGATTGAAGATATGGTTTTTGATAGATTGGGATGGAGGAACAGGAATCTTGTTTTCGACCCCAACCAGTTGGTAAAAGGCATATGATCAAGGTTTTAAATGTTAATGTTGCTGCCAATGTTGCTGAGTCTAGCCAGCGACATGTCGCTAACATGGGGGAAATTTCTCCCCAGATTAAAGAAAAAAGTGGGGAAATTCACCCCAAATACATTTTTTTGTATTAAATCTTTGATTATGTATAGATAATAACTAAGTGCACTAAAATACATCAGAATATGTTGAAAACAACACATAAAACATAAATTGTAAGTAAAGGGTTAACATTCATTCAACAAAGCATAACATAAATAAAATGCCATAATATAGATGACCGTAAAAATAACAAAATGTCATAAGTTATTGTAGATGTTCCAATTTCCAAGACTCACAAGTCACAAATGGTCGAATACAATAGTATCAAATAACTCAAATCCATAAGGAATGCTGTGTAGGCTCGGAATGATCTCTATCATCCTTGTGCTGACCACCATAATACGTACTCTCTACATATTTACAATATTGTGCCCAGCTCATAAGTCGATGATACCACTGCATATTCCGATTAACATATTTGTGGTGATCATCAATACTCATCTGCAGCAGTATCCCCATGGGTGGATACTGGGGATAATAAGTACTCACAGTAGTAATTGTAACAACTGAAGGTAGATAGGGATATGTTTGTGGATCATATCCTAGGGGTGGGGGGTATGGGTATCCCCCTCCACTAGAATCTACAGTGTCGTAGCCATATGAGGCAGCGAAATCCTTTGTACCATAACTCTGAGATATCCCATATCCCCCTCCAATCACAGCAGAAGGTGCATAGGGATATGTCTGTGGATCATATCCTAGGGGTGGGGGTATGGGTATCCCCCTCCACTAGAATCTACAGTGTCGTAGCCGTATGAGGCAGCGGAATCCTCTGTACCATAACTCCGAGATGTCCCATATCCACCTTCATTCAGAGCTCCAGTGCCAGGGAACTGTCCTCCATATCCATATGGATCATATCCTCCAATACCAAGGTAAGGTCCTCCAGCTCCAGGGTAGTATCCTCTAGTGTTCATGTCCTCCATGATATGACTCCGCTGAAGATGAACCCTGCTGCCCACATCTGACATCCATAGGTCCGAAGCTATGGGATATAGATGTCTCCTCATGTGATCCTAATTACTTCTTCTCCTTCCCCTTGGTCTTGCGTGTGTATTGGTGTTTAGGGGGTGAACGTTGACCCTGGCTGTCACTGCCACGTGAGGGGCGAGCACCATGGCTTGTATCCTGGGTAGCATAATCAAACTGGGACTCCCTAGTGAAAGGGCTCAAAAGCCTCTGACTACCTACCCCAACTCCACATGCACCACGACCACCACCACCATCACTAGCATCACCACCCGTGCTACCTGCTCCTTGAGGTGTAGGGATAAGCCGGATAGCCCTGTCAAATGAATCATCACTGCATGTGGGCTCTATCTCCGTCCCCACCACCTGTTCGACATCAATGCCCATCTCTGTAGCAGCCTGAGAAATCTCAGCATTGAGCCGACCATCAGGCTCGTCTAACTCAGAACTCGTAACCCACTATAGTGGGTTGCGGCCTTCAATGAATAACAGAGATTTTCATATAAAGAAGTGGTGTAATGGTTTTTCTTCTTTTACTTGTAGTTTACGTGACCAGATCATACATTTTTGTTTACTTATTTTTAATCATTTTCTATTAATTTTCAATTTATGAATTAAAAAAACTTGTAGCTGTTTCATAGGTGGTGGGATAATCACAATAGTTCATTGGTGCTCTTGAACTTGCCATATGATACACTTTATTATATTCTTTGTCATGACATGGGAAAAAATGTTCTTACAATATGCACTGATTTGAAATGTACTAGAAAATAAAAATAGAGTCTCGAGTTTCCTGTTGTGTTATTACTTTGATTAAGAACGTCAAGTGACGAAGCAATTCTAAAAGTATTAGAATTAAAATTCCTTCATATCTGAAGTCTGGCTTCAATTAACTAAAATATGTTTCATTGTTAGAATCTGCAGACCCATATGCACTTCCTGTTTTTCCAACACATGGGAAAATACATATATTCCTTTGCTTTGGAAAAATTTGTTTCATTTGATATTATGTTCAGT
>JAUPMG010000001.1:17815356-17839522 GCA_031762675.1 Pachysandra terminalis
TTCCAACCCGCGATACAAGCCTTTGTATCGTCGGGTTATGGACCGGCGGTCCGGCTGGTTTGACGACCGGTCCCTCCGGTCCCGCTACCGATACAGCTGGCCAGCAGTCCGGCAACTGGTCCTGCCGATCCCACCGGTCCGAAGACCGATCCGATGACCGGTCCGGCCGGTCCCGCGCGATCTGAAATTTTAAAATTTTTTTTAAAACTTTTTTTTTGTTTTCTGTACCAGATCCGGACCGGCCGGTACCGATCCGTACAGGCGATCCGGATCGGAACCGGACGGAACTGGTCCGGAGACCGGTTCCGGCATTTAAAACCTTGTTTATAAGTATGGCAAACACCCAAGCAATGGGTAGGAAGCCCTTTTAGATCTAGGAAGGGTTTCATCCTTAAGAAGCTGCGCCAAACGGGGCCTTAGTGCATTTAGATATGTTTGTCTTATTTAGGTTATCATTGTGAATGATTTCTCCATTTTTCCCATCTTGATACGCAATAATACCTCCCCAGATATATATGAATCCCTATATATGCATTGTTTTTTTATTTTAAGTTATTTAAATGTATTTAGCTCTTAGTCAGATCCCTACAAAGTTTCATTAAAAAAACCCTATTTTCACTCTTTTTTTATTTTTTTTATTTTTTACTCATTTTTCTTTTTTTCCACCATGTTGCGGACATGTTGTTAACATGCTTCTAGAAAGGTCTGGCGACATGTCTTTGGACAACATTTACAACTTGGCCTGGCCTACTACCATATTTGTTCTCAATGACTTTTCTCTAATCACTGTCCCAATCTCATATCACCAAATCATTTTACCTAAAAGAGATTTATTGATATCCGTTAAGGGTTTTAGACCTAAAGTGCTGACTGGCCGTCTTCATAGTTATGCATATATCACCTGATGGCATTTATGGAATGGAGGTTACTCAACCAATACCAAGTGGAATTTCTCTATAGCTGTTCTACTTCTGTAGACGTTTTTTTGCATGCTTTGATAAATCCTAAAAGCAAAATATCAATTAGTTGTATGTGTGTATGTTTTTTGTTTTTGTGTATAATTTATTAGTTAGTATATCTGCTACCCATAATAATTGCATATTGAGCACAACATGATGAATTTGTGTATTATTTATTTGTACTTCTTTTTATTGAAATTGTCCTTTATTACTTGCTAAGCATACTTTTCCCTTTCCATGAATGCTATTATCCACTCTTACCATTAGCGATCACCAGGGCTCTAAAATGAGAAAACAAGGCCTTACCAGAACTGGGCCACTTTCTGCAACTTGATACCTGGCTATACATTACCGAAAAAACCATTGGATTACAAAACGTTAATCAGGATACAGAACTTCACGAGGGCAATCACCAATTATGCCATCACAGTCTAGCCTTCATAAGTGCTTCTTTTGTAGGGGGAAGTATTTGTAGCCATCATCTGCTACTTGATTTGCTAGCCATTTATTTTGAAAGAGATCAGGTTTTTGGGTGTGGTATATAATTAGGAGAATATAATCCTTGACTCCTTAAATGGTGGTTCTCAAAGCTTGGGTTCCCCTGTTCCTACAGCAGCCCGGGAAGGTCGGGCATTAGAGGGGTGTTTAGAAATGAAAAAGGGGAGACCTGAAGTTGGTTTTTAGGCCCAATCGAGAATGGCTATGCCGTAGCAGTTGAAGTAGAAGCCTTAATATGTGGCTTGAAGGAAGTGAGAAGAACGGAGTTCTATAATGAATAGTTGAAGGAGTCTCCTAAACAGTTATTAATTTGCTGCGAAGTTGGAAGCGGGGTTCATGGAGATAGTGTCATAGAATGAAATTGGCCAGATATCTTACTTTTATGTTGAATGTTTCTTTTGTGTGGTTTGATAGATCAGCCAATCAAGTGGCTGATCTCCTGGCAAAACAAGGGGCTCTTAGAGATGAATGAACATATTTGAGGTTGTTTGGGTGTTTCTCAATTAGGAGATAAGATAAAGGAAAGTCGGTTAAGATGGTTTGGCCATGTAAAGCGAAGACCCACGGAAGCGGCTGTGAGAAGGTGTGAGAGAGAAATCATTGAAGGTTCTAAGAGTAGGAGAGGAAGACCCAAAAGAACCTGGATGGAGTCGATCAAAAAGGATTTGCATACTCGTAATTTGACTGAAGATATGGTTTTTGATAGATTGGGATGGAGGAACAGGATTCTTGTTGCCGACCCCAACTAGTTGGGATAAGGCATATGATGATGATGAGAGATTCCAATCTAGCTGTAAAATCTATGCTGCCTGTTATTATGACTGTTATATGTTTGCACTGTTGTATTTGACAAATATTAGGACTATCTTAGTCCTATTGGTGTAAAATAATTTTTTTAAATATAATAATATATACGTTGTTACCCATAAAAAAATGAAATTCTTAATGGAGCTAATATTTTGAATTTAACGTTTTGTGTGTATTTGATACACTTACTGCTCTATTAATCAATTTATCCTTGGTGTTCAATAAGGCATGAAAACCTCAGTTCCGTTTACTTAATTACTTATTTTTTTTATGGCATCCCACATTGAAGGTAATTTATTGGTTGGTATCATTTTCAGAGGCTTACTACCTGATTGGTTGAAGGATGTTTGTTCTGCTTACTGTTATGACATTTGCTGCTCATCTATCTTTTTTTTGATAACTGCTCATCTATCTTCCTAATTGATATTTAGACAGCAATTTACTGTACCATTTTTGTTTTTTTTTTTAGTTTTTCATCTTTCCCTTTTTGATTGTTATACAATTTGCTGTATGAGAAAGGTGCTTTTGTTTCTGTTATTGTGGAGTAATAAGGATCTATCTACAAGCTTGATTCCATTGAACATCAATTGAAATTGTGCTTTTTTACAGGCCACTGTTAGATTAGCCCAACTGGATAGAATAGCAGAGCGTCTATCCCTCCATGTTATGGAGCACCATGAAGAAATGGGTAAATTTCTTTTGAGCATTATTAATTTTATTTGATATTTTTCACTTAAAGTTTCCCTTGATAGTTCTTGAAGGAGGGTGATATGTTCAGTGGAGAGACTTTGAATATATGAGTGAAGGTCTCGTGTTGTCTTTTTTCTTTGATTGTAAAGTGGTCTATATTGGCTGAAAGTTTACATATCATCTTGATGATATCTGAAAAAGGGTTGTTTTCTTCTTTGGCTGATTGATGATCATTGATGAAATAATTTTTGAAGTGAAAAGGCAGCATAGACGCAATCACACACTTAGTGTTGGTAGAAAATAGATAGAAGTAGAGAACACAATCTTTATAAAGGAGTATTTTGCATACCATAGTCTCACAGTTAACCACACTTTATGCCGAGAATGAGATGTTCAACAATAAAAATAAGGATCAATCTCTCCCAGTAAGTGAAATAGTCTTCAAGAGTCACACCACTTCCTAGCATCTAACAAATATTTGTACTCAAATCACATTCAACAGTTTTCATTGGAAGATTGAATGACTTTGTCACTTTCAAGCTATCAGGGACAAAGCTTCAGCTCAATTAGAATTACCAAACCATCATGATCTGAGTACATAATTAATCTTTTAATCACTATTGCAGAATGCTAATGGCTCCTAGTTGTAAAAAAGGCATGGTTGCTTGAGCGACCGCTTAGGCGCTTAGGCAATTGCCTTTAACAACATTAGCTGACGTTGTTCTTAATATCTTTCATTATATGAATCTTATGTCTCGATTTGATTTGACCCTAGGTCGATGCAAATCAGTGAAATTGTTTGAATCATATGAACCGTCTTACGGTTTACGATTTAATCGTGCGATTTACCATTCAAGCGATTCGACTCTACAACATAAAAAAATGCCAGTTTTCGTTTTTATCGAGTAATTTCCCCGTTGTTGTTTTATCCTTAATATAGAATATAGTATTCCAAAATAACTAAATTTACAAACCTAAAGAGACATAGTTTACTTACTATAACAGTAAAAACAAGCCCTTTTCCAAAGACATATCCCAAAACCTAAACCCCATACCTCACTTCTACCAAAATTACTATGAATCTTATGATCTACGGTTCAAAATTTTTGATTCGATTTTATTTTAAGTGGCCTCTGACAGTTTTTGATTGATAAACGATTCAAGAACCTTGCTAGCTAATATTTAACGGGGTTCCCAAAAGAGCAACCAACAACTGAAAAACACGTTTTTTTAACTGGTTGGGGTCGGTAACATGTTTCCTTTTCCATTTTTCTGAACTATCAAAAATCATATCTTTAACTCTGTTGTTAAACTCTTACGATTCACTGTATGAATCTTACGATTTGATTTGACCCTAGATTGATTCAAATCAGTGGAAAAATTGATTTATGTTTGAATCTTACGATCTATACATTGAATCTTACGATTTACGATTTAATCGTACGATTCAAACGATTCAACTCAGCAGCACCAAAGAAAAATGTTTGCTTCCTTTTTAGTGAACAATTTCCCTTTTTCTCGTTTGATCTTGTTTTATATAGAATATAGTACTCTAAAACAATTGAGTAGATAAATAAGTATTGTTTATGTATTTTAAACAATAAAAAACGCCCTTTTCCTAAAACCCCCAAAAACTAAATCCCAAATCCTGCTTCTACTAAAATTATTATGAATCTTACAATTTACGATTCAAAATTATGATTCAATTTTAAGTGGCCTCTAACGATTTTCGATTCGATTCAAGATTTGACAACCTTGATCTTTAGTTAACTATATGCCTACTGATGTTCTCTTACCTATTGCATCCTCTTTCTTCTATTTGTTTTGGAGGTCACTTGTAAAAGAGCAACTAGTAAAATCAGGCTTTGTCGAAATCTTTAGTTGGCTGCTCGGGTGGCGGCCACATGGGAAAAACTAATTGGATGCGAGAAGTTAAATATGATTTTGACTTCTATTCTCTCTATGTATTAGTTTCTTTTATTCCTATGATCTCCATAGTGGTTAAGGCTAGTTATCATAGTTGGGATTGGATTGGGGATCGTTCTTGCTCGATCCTGATTTGTATCCCTGATCCACATATGGATAAGCCTATCCATGTTCGATTCCAAACCAAAAATCAAAAGATTTCAAAAAGATCGCAAAGGGAGATCTGACGAATTAAGGGCTATGATGAGTTCTGTCGGTTGATGCAGATGAGTCAAGGTTGATCCAGGATTAGTTGAAGATTTTTTTAATATTCCATGTTTTGTATTAGGATCACAGCTTGATGGTTGGCAATCCCGAGTGCATTCGGACGATCTGGATTGGGATTGTCCGATATTTAACACCATGTAAGTGCGAGGTCATCGCTATGATTATTTCAATAATGTCCAAGATTGTTTGAAGCTATGCATGAAGATGCCGATATGATTTTTGTCAATAATGGCCAGTACCGGACAGATTTTATTTTCAAGCTGAGTGTGAAGACATAAATTTGATTATGTCTATAATGGACTGATTTTGTCATTGAAGTTTCTTTTCTTCCTCCCACTAAGAATATACAGTGACTTGAATGGTCCAATATTTTACCCAAATATTCTGTCAAAGTTGGTATAGTGTAACAATTTTTAAAGGATATCTTGAGGAGTACCATGGTTGATGTGCTCAAATATTATCTAGTTGAAGGGGATAACTTTTGTAAATTAGCATTGATGGGGAGATGGTAGTGGATATTTAGGGAGGAAATATGTACCTGGTGGTATTCAATCATCAAATCTAAGTATGGGAACAGAAGCAGTTGTATGCTGTAGGGATGGAAAGCTAGCTGTTGGAATATAGAAGTGTATATCAAACTATTTTATGATTTTTACATAAGAGTTTGGATAAAAATCGGAAGGGTCATAGAGTTAGATTTGGCATGCTAGTTCGTTAATTACTGTCATACATTTGGGCTATCTAGGGGATGAAACCATCCTTTTGAAAAGATTCTGAATGGCTTAGGTATAGATGATTTTGTAGCCAAGATTGACCTCACCAAGCTGCTATATTCCATTTAAAGTGGTAGACGAGACAAAGTCTTAGATAAGAGGAGGCTGTTTTGTAATTGGGAAGGCATATTTTCTATCTATATCCCTTCAAGTGTTTGTTCTACCAGGAGGCTGTTGCATTATGTATACATTTGAAAGGCACAGCTCGTATCAAAGATTATTATTATTATTATTTTTCTCTCTTTCTTGACTTTTTCCCATGTAACGAAGAAAATTTGTCAATAGACTACCTTATTCCGAACAGCTAACTCTTCTAAATTGTTGGGCAATGTGCAAGGCATAAGAGGAATTTGTGGAGCACATGGAGAGTGGAACTTTGTTTTGTCAGTCGTTTTAACTGAAACGTTTTGGCTTTTGAAGGAAGGGGAATGAAACTGTTATGGTCTCAGTTTGATTTCAACAGAATATATATATATATATATGCTTTAAGAGTTTGAACTGAAATTCTCATAGCAGAGTGAGTTCCGACTGAAACCATTGATTTAGTTTAAACAGTACAGTGAACTAAATTGGAAGACTATAAAATTGTTGTGCAGAAGATTTATGGTTTCATGTGGATTGGTTTGTACAACTATTCAACTTTTTAAATAAAATAATTATAGTAGTAACTTTAATCATAATATAGTAGTAATAAATTATTATTATTATTTTAAGAACCGGTCTCATTGTATTACTGTTGGTCCATGGCTCAAGGGTAGTAATCCATGAAGGGTATTACTACCCTTCAGAGCTGCATCTTGCAGGCTTTAAGTTGGTCCATGTCTCAACTCTATAGTTGTGTTCTTGTATAACCGGTCTCATTGTCTGACAGTACTATACGTTTTTTTGATAAATGATGAATTATATAAAATCAAAGGAGAAGAAAAGAAGACAAACATCCAAGCTTATTAGCTAATCTCAAGCCCGGAGCGAAAAGTAAAATTACATAGGAAAACCTCCCAAGACAGCCAAAAAAGTTACCAATTCTACTACCTACTCTGCTTTTGCTGATTTCATGTGACTTATATTGAAGATTAAAAATTCCTTGCAGTAGTGCCAATTTTCCATTTGTTAGAGCATTTGAGGAGACATGTCTAGTATGACTTTTTGTCGAAGGAATAGTGCTCAGAGGAAGTTTGTTTTATGATGCTGAGAGTGTTCCCCTGGTCAACTACTCCAGGAGTTTCATGTGATTGATTTTAGTACTTCTATTGGCAATTGAGACATGCAATTTTCGTCCTTTTAGTTTTGTATAGCTTTGGCTGGTGATCTATTGATGTAAATTTTGTACATGATGCTTGCCACTTTCCCCTACTTTTACTTTTAGATGTATCCTCTATGTTATATGGCTTGGTTTCCACATATCCCACTACCAGTGAGAGATGAGTTCTCTAGGCTCTCTTGGAAGGGCCCAAACCTGCTCTATCATGTGAATAAAATGTAATTTAATTAACTTGATCTCCTTATAATGATTAAATTGGAATTTCGTCTCTTCATCCCTTTGCAAGTTAGACACATAGGGGGGCAAGTCTTTATTTTATTTTTTCTCCCTTGAAGGTCATTGCAGGTTTTCTGCGTGTGATTTGCCATTGGCCACCATAGTCCGCACGGATCCTTTGATTGTTAAGGAACCAGAGGCTTCCAAACAGCTTCGTATGGAGATGTTTCTGCGAAAGCAAGGCATTGATTATTGTTAGGGTAAATGATATATAAGACAATTTGCCATTGTGTTGAAGAGTGCATGTCCTAGAGTCACAAGGTGCAAAGGAACAATTAATATCCGTTATGTGAAGAGAACTCAAAAGTATTTGGATCCTTAGGTTTATGACGAAAACTCAAGTTCTATTAGAACCTTACATAATAGGATACAATATCAACTACCTTGTCCTTTTTGTCAGATAGAATTTGGTGATGTCCACCTTGAATTTAACACACATCTTCATTAATAATCAAATTCTTTTGATTGGTAGAATAACATTGGATTGAGCTATAGTACAAGAAGCGAACAATTAATTTATTCAGCTAGAAAGAGCGTTACATAGAGGGGTTTACATCAGGAGTAGATTAATTGTCTATATAATTTCCATCCCGTTGACTAAAAGTGTCAAGCTTCACCTTTAGGATTGTAGTCTGGCCATTCTCTGCTTAATCTTTTGTCATTGTTTGGAATTTCAGGTGTAATTTTTTTTTGATGAATAACAAAGAATTTATATTAAAAAGGAAGAGAAGAAGAATATATAAAGCTGAATCTCAAGGAGAGGTTAGCAAACAAGAACAAAAAAAAAGACAATTAAAACCCATGCCACCTATTCCATGACTACCAACACTAATCACTGTGTCCTGACAAAATCTCTTCAGAAGGTACACCTACGAACCATGGTTTCACGGATCGGCTGATACCGGTCCGTACTGGCTGGTCCGGATCGGGACCGAACCATAGTGGTCTGGTTCCAACCCGCGATACAAAGAATTGTATTGCCGGGATATGGACCGGCCATCCGGCCACCGGTACTTCTTGTCCGGTGACTGGTTTTGGCGGTCCGGAGACCGGTGTTGCCGGTCCGGCTACCGATATCGCCGGTCCGGCAGCCCGGTGACCGGTCTGAATTTTTTTTGCTTTCTGTACCGGATCCGGACCGGCCGGTATCAGTCCGGACCGGAACCGGAAAGGATCGGTCTGGTCTCCGATTTGGGTTTGTTAAACCTTGCTTCGAACAATACTCTCTTCACTTCGCTTCTTGCAAGGGCAATTGTAACCTCATTAACAGACCTCAACACATGAGAGAATGAGATGTTCAATCCTTGTGCTAGGAAAGAAACTTGCCTAAATAGGCGAGACAATCTCCAAGCATGGGTATTTGTGCTACTAGCCACCCAATAACAATGGCTGAATCTCCCCTCAACAAGAATGTCTGAATAACCCCTTTGGTATGCCTCCCTCAATCCAATTGAAAGTGCATACATGTTAGCTCTAGGTAAAGTGAAAATATTGAAGAGTTAGGATTAGAGGAGAAGAAGAAGAACGGAAGGAGAAGAGAAAGAGAGAAAGATTAGAGAATAGGTTTAGGAACCTTAATCAGCTTCTTCACCTTAACTCATATTTATACTAAAGATGAGAATGTACCAAAATACCCTTGGACCATAATAGAAAATAACCCATATAATAATACAACTCTAACATGCCCCCCTCAAGCTAGAGCATACAGATCAAACATGCCCAGCTTTAAACATAACCACTGAAAAGAAGCACGAGCTAAAGGCTTGGTAAGAATATCACCCAACTGATCTTTCGAGCGAACATAAGGAGGTACAATCTATTTCCTTATCAGTAAATCACGAATAAAGTAGTAATCAACCTCTATATGTTTTGTGCATTCATGGAACACAAGATTGTTAGCATTAAAAATAACTGCTTGATTGTCACAATGCATCAGCATAGGAGTAGGAACATCAACAAAAAGACCCTAAAAGAAAGAACGAACCCATAGCATCACTGAAGCAGTATGAGAGTTAAAGTGAAAATCTTGAAGAGTTGGGATTAGAGAAGGAGAAGATGAAGAACGGAAGGATAAGAGAGAGAGAGCGATTAGAGAATAGGTTTAGGCAACTTAATCACCCCTTTCATCGTAACTCATTTATACTAAAGATGAGAGTAAAAAATACCCTTGGACCATAACAGAAAAAAAAACCCAAATAATAATACAACTCTAACAACCCTTATAGCATCTCCAACTCTTGTCAAACCCGAAAAATCATATAGAGTGGCTCCAGAGTGGTCGTAGAAGGTGTCACCTAGAGCTGGCAATCGGGCGGGTTTGGGCGGGTTCGGGTCGGGTTGATATAGGGTATTAAGGGCCTAACCCCAAACCCGAACCCGCCCGTTTAATAAGCGGGTTGAGTAATCTCAACCCGTCTGACCCGTCTTATTTTTTGTTTTTGGCAAACCCACACGGTCGGTGCCTTCGTCTTTCCCCTTCTTCCTCCCATCTCTGTGTCTCATCCACACTACTCTCTATTAACAAGAAAAAAAAAAGAAAAATACAAAAGGGGTTGATTCGTCTTTCCCTTTCTTCCTCCCATCTATGTTTCTCATCCACACTACTCTCTATTAACAAGAAAAAGAAAGAGAAAAAATACAAAAGGGGTTGATTTGGACGGAGATGGGTTCATTGATTTGGAGTTTATTGAATTAAATACAAAAGGGGTTGATTCTTTCAAGCTTTTGGAAGATCTGAAGAACGCGTTCTCGATATTTGATGTTGATAGAAACAGTTCGATATCTCCAAAGGAATTGCAGAAGGTATTGGGGAGCTTGGGGGATGATACTTCGATTGCGGATTGCAAGAAGATGATAGTGGGGTTGATTTTGATGGTGATGGGATGATGAGTTCAAGACTATGATGATCGGATCTGGTGGTTTTCATTCTTCCAAATCGTCGATTGATCTCCGCCATGAGAGCTTCCGGCCTGTTAGATACAACTTTGTTTTTAGGTTTTTTATGTTTTTGACTATAGTAATAACCCGACGGGTCAAACGGGGTAACCTGAAACCGACCCGTTTATTCACGGGGTCTGAATCCTTAACCCGAACCCGACCCACGGGTTGAAAACTTGAACCCAAACCCGCAAAAGTACAAGCTGGTTGTCGGGTCGGGTTAGAAATTGCCAGCTTTGTCACCCATCCTTGATGCTCTCGGGTTCCCCAGCAAACTCCCATTAAAATTTAGTTTGACGGTACCCAATCTTGGGGACTCCACACGGCCTAAGAAAAGGGTAAATAAAAAGCCACTTTATCCCAACATTTGATAATATCCATCACTGTATAATCATCGAATGGATAAACTACTACTCATGAAGTCAGCATACCCATGATAGTATCAATAACTGAATGATATCCTGTGGATCCATCTTGGAAGATGTGCTTGTTTCTTTCACTCCAAATGGACCACAATGTGGGACAGACAAAAGTCTATACATAAATCTGCCCCTCTTCTTCAAATCGATACTGGTCTGGGCCATCCCGTCCACAACCTTTAAAAAAAAAAATAATAAAGGATCGGTTGCGCTGGTCCCGTTCATAACCTTACTATACATTCTTTTGTATTTTGGGTTGGGACCAGCCGGTACGAAAAACCTTGGACTGGATAAAAAGGTGATCATTAGACTTATCCTGCACCATACAGATAAAGCATATCTTGGGGGAGAGAGCCATACACTTTCTCTATGCTGTAAAATATCAGAAGTGTTTATCTTATAGAGCAGAGAGGTCCACGTGGAGGCCTTAATTTTAGGTCTATTTTTTACGATCTCCAATGGAGGATCTTACATCGATTCTGCTTCTATTGTATTTCATCTCTACACCGGAGTTTGGGCCTCTTCCAGAGGTCCAGGTGAAGGCCTTAATGTTGGGTCTATTTTGGACGATCTCCAATGGAGGATCTTACTTCGATTCTGCCTCTATTGTATCTCATCTCTACACCGGAGTTTGGGCCTCTTCCAAATGTCCTACGAGGGTAGCAGGGAAAGAAGAAAATGGAAAAAAATAAAGAAAAAAAAATCGTTCTGTAATTGTTCAATCTCCTTCCAGTTTAGGAAATAGATTCTCTTCTCTAACACAGCTTTTACCCATTAAGTTTCTTCGTTGGCTGTGATAGGATAAAGATCTGAATTTGTGGTATGTCGGGTTGCTTGCAACAACAAATATCATCCCAGATTCATGCTGTTGCCATATCCTGTGCTGAAGTTAATGTCCTTAATGAATACTTTTAAACGTTGCCAATGCCTTGTCAGTTGTCATGTGATGATGCCATGACCAAGGGAGAAATCATTACTATAAAATTGTTAAATAACTTTAATGCTTATTTGTATCACACACAACTTGTATTTTTTTCACTTTTCATAATTCCATTTGTCTCATTTCTTTTTCTTTTAATGGTTTTGTTGTTTACTGAATAAGATCATCTATACTTTATCCAGGTAAACATTAGTGTTATTATTGTGTTTGATAAACTTAACGGAGTATATTTCAACTATTATCACATCTACTTGATAATCTCCTATTTCCTAAAGTTAAGTTCTAATAATTTATATGTATAATGGAGTTGACTTTTTTGTTAATCTGGTTTTGTTTCCTTCATCAAGTCTATGTTGAATCTAGTTGTCAGAATTTAGACACTTTATTTTGAGATTTTTTGCAACCTTCATCTGATTCTAGTTGATTAGGGAATGAAGTTTCTAACAGTGATGGCTTTAAATGAGATTTTTGACATTT
Organism: Pachysandra terminalis; assembly: GCA_031762675.1. Taxonomy (NCBI): domain Eukaryota; kingdom Viridiplantae; phylum Streptophyta; class Magnoliopsida; order Buxales; family Buxaceae; genus Pachysandra; species Pachysandra terminalis. Next base: position 17,827,587 of record JAUPMG010000001.1, read on the forward strand.
TTTTTATTGGCCAGTGAAGGGGATGCATCTGGTGAGGGAATTGGAACAAGACTTGAAAGTTGCAAATGTTATTTGCATGGTGAGCATAGCGTAGGGCAGACTTGAGAACCTTATGATGGAAAACAACTTGTTACAATTGCAAACTGTTCATTCAACTATAACAGTTGTAGATACTAGGCTTCCTCTTTCTCTCCTCTCTCTCTCTCTCAATTGATTGATCGACTAAATTGTCTGCTGGAGCTATTACTTTTTGCTATAGTTTCTCATCTACTGATTTACAGAATGGGCGGAGGCACCTAACTTCTTCAATGCATGAGGTGTCAAGGGATCTTGTTGTGACTTCACATGCTAAAAGGAAACAAGCTCTTTTGGTACTTACCTTCACTGAAAATTTGGCAATACCAAAATTTATCTGAGATATTATCTTATAGCTAGATTTATTTTCCATTTATCATTTGCCCTTTTTTTTTTTATATCTTAAATGAACTTCCAGGAAACATTTGAATATATCCTTTTTGTTTACTGCAATTTATCTTGGATATATTGGTTTTAGATCTTATTTGGAGATTAAAATATATAATTTATATGTCTTCTTATGTTTCATTAAAACAGCTATAGTATATTGGCACATTGTTTGAATGTTCTTGATGAGATGCTTATTTGAGTATTATCTATTAATTCATGTTCATGTTTTTGAAGGAAGATGATGTCTATTTAGTGCCTTTTTTCTTTCTCTTTTTCCCCCCTGTATCATTCACATGCTTGGATTGGGACAAATTCAAACTTATTGAGTCTGAAATTACCATTTTCTAGTTAAATTAACAATAAGAGAAAATATGGCATGTTTTGTCTCTATTTATGCTAAACATTTTATGGCTTTTTGTATGGTTAACAAGGCAGAATGGTTGGAAAACATATAAAAATGTGGAATAAACAACAAAATAGAATTATCATGGAACTATTCTGTGGTGTTGAAAGAATTGTCTTCTGATTGGGACATCCTTGCAGCTGCGGTTTGCGAAATTAACAGTAGTTTTTACGTTGAGTTCATTTAATAAATAATTATAGACTTAATTTGTACCTTGAGTCTTAGTTGTGACTCTTCTTGGATCATCTGAACGCACACTAATTTCATTTTTATATTTGAATTGATGTGTCCAACAAGCAGGTGACATAATAATGATGGTAATAATATAATCACCTATTTTAATAATATTGTCGGACTTTATGTTATGTGAAACCCCTAAATGTTTAGTGTGACAAAACAGTATTAAGTTTATAATTATCAATTTTGTTGGAAATATAGCACTTCCAAGATGGTTAAACTCCGTTGGAAGTTTCAATTTGGCATAAAAGCTTTGGAAATGTGGGTAGCATTGGAAATGTTGGAAAATTACAAACTTCAAAGAATGTTAAATCTAGCTTGGAGATGATCCGTTATTATAGTTGTATCTTTGACATCTTGATTCATAGCCATTTAGATAAGAATAATCCTGGCGGAATGTTGATTTAGTCAACTTACCCCACAATAATGAAATATAGGTTATAGTATCACCGCCAAATGATGCCCTATAACTAGGGTATCAATGGGTACCTGATACCTGACAAACTCGATAGAACTGTCCCTGATTAACAGGTTCCACTTCCGGGTTTATAGACCCGACGCATTATTGAGTTCAGTTCTTGTTCTATGAAAGATTGCCCTATTAAGAATCGGGGTCTATATATCCGGGTATATACCTGTTGGGTATTGGGTCTCTTAGGTATTTAAGGTGATTTATTAACTACTCTGTATATCCTTATAAGGTAATTTGGTACTAATTACCTTATTAATTTGTGAACCATACACGCTTTTTTTTTTGATCGGTAAATGTAACTATATTAAAATGCTTTAAGTCTAATATCTGTCCATTTTGTGTGTATCTATACAAACACCCAACCCCAAAACACAAGAACTAGGTTCTATATCTGAGTATCCCATTTCATACCCCATTTACAGTCAAATTCAGAATGATTTATCCCCCCGAATTCTGTATATGGATGTCCCAAAAAAAAAAGAGAAGTGAGATGGTATTGTCAATCAGCTTTTGATCATCCTTTTCCAGTCCTTCAAATATTCTTTGATTTCTCTCACACCAAACAATCCAAGAAATTGCTGTTGGGCATAAGTTCCACAAAATGCAGCTTCTTCTCCTTCCCCTACTTTTTTCTTCCAGCCCCAGCTAGTTAATGCCCTTGAATTGACTGTGCATAACCCAATCTAAACTGAATCTTTTGATGATAGAGTTTCAAATCTTCCTGGTCATGTCGCAGTGAAGAAACAGATGCGAAACAGTCTCCTCCTCCTTTTTACAAAGGCAGCACCTAGAAGCCATTGACCACCCTCTCCTCTTAAGGTTATCGCACGTTAGGATTCTATTAAGAACTGCTGATCATAAAAAGAAAGAAACCTTAGAAGGGATTCCAGCGAACCAAGTTAACCTCCAAGGACTTTCCTCTCTTCCTTCCTCGGACATGGCTGTGTACATGGATTTCACCGAAAAAACACCTTCCCCTCCCCATTTCCACACTCTAGTGTCTTCACCTTCACTTACCTTACTCTTGTTGATTACCTTCATCAGGTTCGCCACCTCTTCCACTTCCCAATCATAGATATTCCTTCTTAGCTTAAGATTCCACTCCCTCCCCCCACTTCCAGTTATGAAGTGATCCTTTACCCATTCATCTAGGTTTAACGCAATGGCTGCCACCCCCGAGAATCCTTGTAATAAAGATTCCTCACCACACCAAACATCTTTCCAGAATTTAACTCTTATCTCCTATCCCAATTTTTAAACTCACACCTTTGTTAAACCCCTCCGAGACTGAACAAATGACCTTGCATACACTCACCCCAAAAAGATTCTTACTTGCTTTGGTCTTCCATCCTCCTACCTCCACTCCATATTTATCGCTAACTAACTCTTGCCATAAAGAACCCTCCTCTTTCCCAAATCTCCATAACTATTTAGCCAAGCGAGCCAACTTGAATTTAGTAAGTCTCTTCAAACCCAATCCCCCCATCTTCTTTCCTTAAACAAACTTGTAACCATTTCACTAAATGATATTTTTGTCTCTCCTCATTTTCATTCCACAAGAAATCTCTTTGAAGTTTTTCTAATCTCCTTGCCACTGATGTTGGAATCTTCAAAATCGACATGTAATAAGTTGGTAAATTTGCCAAGGAACTCTTAATGAGAGTTAACCTACCCCCTTTTGACAAATACCTAGACTTCCAAGCTGCCAACTTCTTTTCTGCCCTTTCTATAACCTTATTCCACACATTCCTTACCTTGTAAGAAGCCCCCAAGGGTAGACCCAAATAGCTAGTTGGAAATGATCCAATTTTACAGCCCAACCACTTCGCTAATTGATTCAGATTTTCTGTGTTACCGATTCCAATTAATTCAGATTTTGACAAGTTAATGTGTAGCCCTGATATTGCTTCAAAACACTCCAATATGCATCTCAAGGTCTTCAGATTTGAGTGTTTATTTCTGCAAAAAATCAGTGTATCGTCTGCAAATTGTAAATGCGTAATGTTTGAGCTTGAATCCTTCACCTTAACACCTTGGATCAACCCCTTATCTTCTGCCCTCTTAATCAGTTTTCCCACACATTCTACAACCATGATTAACAAAAAGGGGGAAAGCGGGTCACCTTGTCTAAGGCCTTTGGAAGATTTGAAAAAGCCCACAGCTGTCCCGTTCACCAAAACTGAAAGAGATACTGTCAAAATACAGCTTCTTATCCATTTGATCTACTTCTCGCCAAAGCCCATTCTTTTCATGACATAACAAAGGAAAGCTCAGTTCACATTATCATATGCTTTTTCCATATCTACCTTACACACTAGAGCACTCCTCCTTTCTTTAAGAATTGAGTCAATGCATTAGTTGGCTACAAGAACTCCGTCCAAAATCTGCCTACCTCCCACGAACACACTTTGAGTGTTGGTTATTATCTTCCCCACAACAATTCTCAATCTATTAGCAAGAACCTTGGCAATTATCTTATATAGACTTCCCACCACACTGATCGGGCGGAAATCTCTAATATCCGTAGCACCCTCCCTTTTCGGTATGAGGACAAGGAAGGTTGCATTAGCGCTTGGTTCAAATCTGTCCTTTTCAAAAAGCTCAAGGAAAACCTTCATAACCTCCTCCTTCACCACACCCCAGCACTTCTTGTAAAATTCTATAGTGAATCCATCCGGACCTGGTGCCTTATCACCACTCATCTCCTTAATGGCCCCCCACACCTCATTCTCAGAGAATTCCATCTCTAAGCTTTCCGCCTCTAAAGGGGATAAACTCTCAAAACCTCCTCCATCCAAAACAGGTCTGTAGATAACATCTTCTTGAAATAGGTCCTTGTAATAATCTGCTATCGCTTCCTTAATGCCCCCCTCTTGCTCCGCTACCTCCCCCTTTACTTCAATCCTTTTGATTGTGTTCACTCTATTCTTTGCATTAGTCATCTTGTGAAAAAGTTTCGTATTTTTAATCCCCTTCTTTCAGCCAAATAGCTCTTGACTGCTGTCTTCAATAGATCTCCTCCATCCTTGCCACCTCAGCCAATTCCTTCTTTAGATTTTCTATCTCCATTCTCTACCCCCTACCCATATCCCCTTTGTCTTCCAGTACATCTAACTGTTTTATCTTTTCCAATAAGGACCCCATTCGGTTCTCCACTCTTCCCAACTTTTCCTTAATCCATTTCTTCAATTCACCCTTTAACAGCTCTAATTTTCTGCAAAATACAAAACTCGGGGACCCGATTACATTAAAACTATTCCACCACTCTTTCACTTTACCCACAAACCTCTCTTCCTCCAACCACATATTTTCAAAACGGAATGGGCACTTTCTAGTAAATATATCCTCACAGATCAGCAAAATAGGAATATGGTCAGATGTTGGTCTTGAGAGAGAAATAGATTGCACACTTGCATACGCTTCTTCCCATTCATGGGACATAAGAAATCTGTCTAACTTGGAACAAATCTGGATTTCCTTGTTATTTTCCCAAGTAAATTCCATTCCTATTAGGGGAACATCAATCAAAGCGTTCTGGTCAATAAACTCTGTGAAACCTTGCATACGAGAACTTAACCTTCTGCACCCTGTTCTCTCTGAGCAGAATCTTATAGTGTTGAATCACCTCCTATACACCACGGGATATCCCACCCTCTTCTATGATTCTCCAACTCTGACCGCATATCCTTCAAAACAATGTGGTCATTTGGACTGTACACTGTAGACAGCATCCTCATCCCGCCCCTGTTATCTCCTTTCTCCAACAGAACAACAGAAATGGCAAATTCTCCAACATATGAATGAATGAGGTCAAACAAATCAATATTCCACGCCAACAGAATACCTCCTGAAGCTCCAACAGCTGGTTTGTGAACGTGATCTACATTTCTTCTCCCCCATAGTTGATACATCAAATCCTTTGTCACCTCCTCCAATTTAGTTTCCTGGAACATAATAATATCTGGTTTCCACTCCTTCAGCGACATTTTAATAACCTTCCTTCTTTCAAAGTCCCCCGCACCCCTAACATTCCAAGAAAGAATTTTTATCTTCATTTATAACCTAATAGTCTCCCATGACCTTCAATCTCTCCCTTTCTCCTATCCAATTTTTTTCTTCCTGAGCTAGCCTTCTCCTTCACATTCCAGCCAGTCTCTTTAGCTCATTCTTCATTTTTTATTGCTCACGATTTCCTCCCTATTCCCCTTTTTAATTGAAATAAACAGTTCTAGAGCTTCTTCCTGGAATCCCTCCCATGACATTCCTATGAATTCGCAAAAGTACATTACTTTATTAAGGACCCACTCTGAGACTTCTGTTTCATTCATATTATCTGTTTCTTCGGAGAACTCTGCCAAGAAACCAGCAATTTCTGTCTTTCATACCCATGATTGAGGCATCTAAACTGCTTGCCAAAGGGACTGGTTCTAATACTAGATCTTCCTTTCCAACCTCATTCTAATCCTCACAGCTCCCTGATAACAGCTCCTCTTTCTCACTTACATCTAGACTCAGACTGTAGTCCTCTGCGTTAGACTTGACAGCCACTGGAGACACGGTTCCCTTCTCCATTGGTCTAATATAAGGCTTATCTAACCCTTCATCTACTCTCTTCATCTCCTGGTCAGAGCCACTCGTAGTCAATAACTCCCCTCCCTTCTCTAAAGAGGCTTTCCTTAGATGATATAAATCTACTAGCTTCTTCAACTCCAACAGAAGTCTGAAACGACAGAGTGATTCATTTCCTTTCTCCGCAAATAGCGTCCTGGCACTCCTACCCATCATCGAAGGCCATCCAATTCGTGAAACACTTTCCAGGTCTGCTTCATCCCTGATTACTGTCACTCCCTCCTTCCATCCCAGAAAAACCTCCCCACCACACCTTGTTCTGTGCTTACTGGACCATATATTTATTTGCACAGGCCCAAAGAGCGCAAAAAAGCTGTCGAGAAACAGTCACCATGGAAAGAGAAAACAGGGCTGTTGATTTTGCGAATAGAAAAATATGTTCGGGGCCAATCTGAATCTTCAATGGAGAAAGTTTTCTTCTTGAATAAACATTGTCCACTTCTATGCAACTAAATGATTCCGCCTGAACTTCAATCTTAGAATCGTCTTCAGTAAATGTCTTATTAGATCGTTCGGTCATCTCCCACGCTGGGTCGAAACCAGGAAGACCCCCACACTTGAGCAATTTGAGATTAGGGAGAAATGTTCACATCACTCACCTTCAATTTGTCAATGATATTATCATTCAAGGACGTTAAAACTCCTAGGTAAAGCTAGGTGATAGACCTGCCTATAGCCTTGGCAATTTTATGGTCACCTACAAGCTCTTGAGCAATTTGTTTTACAGATCCCAAGTGCTCTACAAAATGTTGAATAACAACATATCAATGTGACATATTGCTTACCGATATAGTCTAATGCAATGATCAATTTATTAAATATGAAACTTAGAATGGGTTGAATTCCGATTATGAATCAGTTGAAGGAATTATGAAAGCCTTATTTGTTGACTAAATTATGCAGCAGTCAGCAAGGTTTTTTGCATGCCTTTATGGAAATGGATGCGATTTTATTGCTTATAAGTGAAGTTGGATATAGTGTGGCTTTGTGGAGTTGGATATAAAGGGTGATTCCTTCTCAGTCTTCTCATGGATGAGGGGTTGTGTCCGTATCCTTTGGAGATACAGTCATTTTGTGCGTTTGGCCAGATTTTTGGTTCGTGTTGTAAATGCCTCTTTTACACACGTCCCTAGGTCGGCGAATTGTGTGGCTGATTCTTTGGCAAGGGGGGGGGGTGTGGATATTGAGGCTTTCTTTTTGGGGATTCCCGACCCAGTGATGGTTGGAGTGGTTGCTATATAGTGATAGGTGATGCTTAGCCTGCCCGTTTGTGGCGGTTCTTTTACTGTTTTTGTTTGTTTTTTATGCCTTTGATTCCTCTTGGAATCGTGTACATATTTTCCTCTTTTGATTTATACCATATCTCTGTTATCGATCAAAAACAAAAAAGTGAAAAGAATATATGAGTTAATCAAAATACATCATATTAAAAAGAAGGATGGATAGAACTAATTGGACAACAAAATAAAAAATGCAAAATCCATTATTATGGTAACAAAAGGAAAAAAAAAAAGTGAGATTGAAATTTGGGAAAGGAAGGCAGGAGGTTTAGATAAAAAAAATGAAAAGAATATGATAAAGTCAACATTAGACTATGGAGTGTAGACGAGAAAGAGGAGGTTAGGAAGAACAAAAAAGATAAAATAAATAGTCAATTAGTATGGTCGATTGTGGAGAGAGGAGAAGGCGGGGTGATGTTTACTATAAAAATTAAAAAATATAAAAAAATGGCAAGAACTCCACGTAGTAGTATATCGAGTTTGGACAATAGAGAGAGAGAGAGAAAACAAAATGGCAAGTACTCCACGTAGTAGTATATCGAGTTTGTACAATAGCGAGAGAGAGAGAGAGAGAGAGAGAGGCTTTAACGGACAATTATTTTTTATTAGTTAGATTAAGTAATTATTTCTTACTAGTAATTTACGCTAATGGTCTCCTGGCCCAAAAGCACGCCTTAGTCCTAAAAATAAGATAGTCGCCTTAGCGACCTCCTTTAACAACACTGCTATCACCTTTCTCAACTCCAATTATTTATTTTTTTCATGTTTGCATCTTCTTTTAGGGTTTAAAGTTAACCTTAGTAAGGCTGCCTCATTAGGGATTAATTTAGAGGATGATAGGCTTGTTATTTCTCTTCAAATCTTGGGCAAGGTTGTGTTGCGTTCAAAGTTGAGACCTTTCAGCTGAAACGTATTGGCCTTTAAGGGGGTGATATGGCGCTTACCAAAATGTGTTCCATTCTTGACACTTTAAACTTTGTTCTGGGGTTGTAGGGTTGAATCTAGGGTTAAACCTTGGCCTTTAAAATACTTCTCTCAGCCCTAGAGCAGCCAAGGTTTTAAATTTTGATTCGCTTGTGATTTTGCTAGGGGGGCTTGGGAAAATTTCGCCAATATTTCGGCAAAATTTGGATATATCTGCGAAATTTTGCTTGGTCGCGGAATGAAAAATAGTGACATTTCGGTGGCATGACGGTGAAATTTAAAACCTTGGGAGCAGCAAAGTTTAAGACCTTGTGATTGAAAAGCTTAACAATGGACTGGGAAAGGGTTATTTCAGTAAGTGTGGATGTGAAGTGGGGACTTTTGATTCATTAAGGTCGTAATTTATTGTGTTGTGTACTTAAAGGAATCATCAAGTCCTGTGACATTAAAGAGGAGTGAAGTTTGTAGTAGGAAATGGTGTTTAGAAGGTGATTGGTGCGATGTTGGATGGATATGTGATCTATGCCCTTGATTTATCTCCTTTTGGGGCTACTTCTAGACTTTCTTGGATATGTTCATTCCTTACCTTAGTCCTCCACACATCCATCTCTACGTCCTCATCTTAATTCTCAGCCATGCTCGTCCTATGAGTTTGTTATTTCTTACTAGCCCAACATTTTGCTCCATGCTTTGCAAGGAGTTTAGCAGTCATCCTATAAAAATTGCCTTTTTGCTTTAGTGGAGTATGTCGGTTGTATGCTAACGGTTAACATCCTTACAGAAATTACTGGGGATCAATATAATCTTGAATAAACCATCCAAAATAGGAAGTGTAATTACTGGGTTAGATCAAGGGAATACACAGATATCCTTTATAGAGTAAGAAACAGAACTCCTTAATCCATGTTGTGTTCTTGATATTGTTCTGAAAGAATTTTCATATCCTATCTAAATTGGCAGAGCATCAAAATCTTCATGATTTCTCCAAGTCATAGTCAAATTCCTCCATAAAGAAATGAAGCACTTCACAAATTAGTTCAAAGTTCAAGAGTGGAGTAATGTTGACCATTGAGAGACCTTTTTCTTTTCTTTTCTTGATTGCTTATGATGAAGCTTCTTCATAACATAAAAAGGAAAAAAGAATTTAGGGGATATCTTCAAGAATTTACCTAAAACAAAAAATCCATTTTCTTATAATATTTCTAGGAGTCATAAAGTACTATTCTTACTTTACGGTTGGACTCCTAGAAATTTTATTTTGATAAAAAAGATGAAAAGAGGAGCTATAAAATATGTAGCTGTTAAAATATATAATTAATTAGTTTGCATGGGCGAATCTTCTTTTTAGCATTTCTTATCAGGAAAATTTTCTTTTGACATCTGGTTTGTATATTTCAGATCTTACCATCTTATGTTAACTAACTGATAGGGAACATCAGGGCGTGTGCTTCTTTTGGGTTGTTTATAATTGTATATTAAGTCTAAAAGATGAAAATATTTGATTGTTATGATTTGTTGTATGTCACAGGACATGCTTCCAGTTCTAGCAGAGCTTCGTCAGGCATTGTTTATGCAAATGGCACTTGAGACCCATGTTGAGGAAGGAAACTACTTTAAGGTGGTTTGATCAATTTGGTTAATTTTCTTGATTTGTTTGAAGTTTTATTTTATCGTAGTTGACATGCTGGAACATCATTTATTTTTGTTGGTCATACATTATATTCCTTGCAGTTACTTATTTTCTTTTACATGTATAAGCTGAATCATAGTCTTTAATATATTTTGTAGGCATTCCAAGTTCTATCAGAGTATCTACAGCTTTTGGATAGCTTTTCGGAGCTTTCAGCTATACAAGAGATGAGTCGGGGCGTGGAGGTGAATTTTCCTTGTGTTATGTGTTTTAGTGGTGATTGTTAGTTAGGACATGTGAAATTCTTTTTCCTACCGCTGTTTCTTCTTTGATCTGTTGGTATTTAGCAGCCCATATTTCTGCTACTGCCATTTATGTCAAGTTTCTTGACCATGAGACTGAATACTCTCTCTATTTTTGTCTATTCTTTCCTAGTATGTCCATTTTGTTATCGGGTATTTATGCCTTGCCTCTGTATGGTAATTCTCCTGTAGGTATGGCTTGCAAGGACACTTCAGAAGCTAGATTCACTCTTGTTAGGAGTTTGCCAGGAGTTCAAAGAAGAGCGCTATATAACTGTCAGTATATCCATCTTTAGAAATAAAATGGATTATTGTTTTCTTTTGATGGGTAAAGGTCATGTTCCTTTCTTTAATTGGCTGCATGCATTCGTTGCTTTTGGTCTTTAAGTCAGTATGCTTTTCTCCATGATGCGCCATAACTTGTAGGCTGTAGCTGAGAAGAGATCTTTTACCTTTTCTATAATTTCTATGTTATTATACATGTCTTTATACACCATAATCTGTAGCTTCGTTATATTTATGAACTCCAAGACGTGTTAGATGTTTAATTTTTGATATGGAATGATGATATGCATAATGCCATTTTATTGGTTGCAGTGAGTCAAACATGTGTTGTGATGTAATTTTTGTTGGTGGGCAGTGAAATTCATCTATTACATATAGTATACCTTAACTAGCCCTTGTTGTGCTGTTCAACTGGCCTTTTTGAACACTGAAATATAAGATCCAAAATCACATCGATTTCAGTTATTTCGCTAACCAATATAAATGTATGGGTCTGACTGCTCCAGTCTCCAAGATACCTCTCCGTGAAAGAAAATTGGTTTGGAAGAAATCAGAAACCCCTCTTGTAGAGTTGTTCTTTACTTCTACTTGAAAACAATAATGTTTAACCAAGAATTGTAGGAGATCAATAGAAAACACTACAGCAAACGCTATAATTTAAGATCTGAAAAGGCTTGGAATAAAAAGAGTTACTGACCAAATCTGAAATTACAGACAAGAATTTCTTGTATAGACATTTATTTAGGGAAAATATTAGGACACCACTACTTACTAAAATAACAACCTAGATCATGTTTTACTAATTGTAGATATATATTGCCAACCAGAACTAGCTGGATGAGGCATATTGCTGATTGATTACGCACCTGAAAGTCCCCGTAAAAAGTTACTTAGATTTATCAGAAATATATTTCCATATGGAAGGATTAATCCTGATTATTGAGCCCCAGGATACCAATTCGTCAGCCAACAGATTGTAAAAGTGTCCTACAATCTTGACTCTAATTCAACTAAAATGAACTACCTTTGACCTTAAGTCCATAATGTAACACTAAACACATTCCAATTAGTTGAGCAGATTTTTTTTTGAATGGATGTGATCAGGCTCCATTTGTCAAAGTTGTAATACTTTTCTGGGTTTTAGTTGTTTTTCGTTTCAATGCAGTTGTTGTTTTTCAATTTACTTCCACTCGTGCTTGTTTTCCTTTCAAGTGTGTGTGCGTGTGCATTATATATATATCAAGGTTATCAAAATGCCTAGGCGAGCCCAGGCGACAGACCTGGCCATCGCCTAGGCGACATTTTCTTT
>JAUPMG010000001.1:17839622-17856589 GCA_031762675.1 Pachysandra terminalis
TTAGTATATGTGATATGTTAAGACTTTACACTTATATTCCTAATGGATTTTGAAGTTTTTTAAGTTTTCATGTTCCTACGCATGTAGCGGTTGGTTTTTATGTTAATATATATTATATGTGTGGGTGTATCATATCAAAAACATGTTAATTTATCATATCTTTACCTTATCTTTACATAAAAGGGGGTCTTGTTTTATGTATCCTTTATTTTCCTTGCGTATCCACCGTATCTACGACTTTTACAGCGTATCCATGCGTATTCGATACGATACTCGATACTTTTCCATTTTCGAGCTGACCGATACACTATCTCGATACGATATTTTGATCCATGGGGATACCACAAAGATCGGACCGGGAAAGGAAGAAGGGTCCCGTCTCTATGAGGGCGAAACTGACTCAAGAAGGACTGACAAGAAAACATCCCGCTAGAATTAGGAGACCAAAGCAACCGATCCGCCCGATTAGAGATGACACGGACCTCCCCATCGGCCTCAAAAGGGGAACACAACTCAGCACAATCAAACTCCTGCGCATTCCTACGAAGTGGAAGATTTCAGAAAAGACCTGACTTAGACCAAGACAGCACATCGCCCACAAAGGAAGACTGGACCAAAGCAACTCTGAAAAGTCTAGGAAACCGAATGTAAAAAAGGAACCTCATCTAGCCATAGATCCTGCCAAAAGAAAACGGAGGCACCATCCCCCACCGACCACCTGATCACAGATAAGAGAGAAGACGCAAGAGCAATGACACACCTCCACGGGCTGGCCGCATAAATCCTCGCATTTAATGTTAAATCTCATCCGTTCGAGTGAATGCCATATTTGCTTACGATCATCTTACAACACAACAGATCCCTCTCATAATAGAATCACCTAAGCCATTTAGCAAGAAGAGACGAGTTATGTGCTGAGTGTTATCCAGGTTAAGACCACCGTGCTCCCTCGGCTTACACACATCAGGGGTGGAAGCTTGATAAAAATAGGTTTTATTAATTTTATTTAATCTCAGAAGAAGTGGCATATGAGTTGAAAGAAGATTAAATTAAATGTGATGAAAAAGTTGTTTTTATATATTCTTTGGCCGGAGGGTTTTTCGATCATGGAAATATTTGATGAATTCTTTGGAAGTATCACTTTGATCTCAAAAAAGAGTGGCATCACTACACTTGGAGACTTCAAGCTTATTATTCTTGTTGGAAGTTTGAAATTTTTTGGCCAATATTCTTTTAAATAAATCTGGAATTTCCTTCAGGTTTGTTATTCAAAGGAGCTTTCACTTGAGGTAGATAGTTATTTTTTTTTTTTGATAAGTAGATAGTTATTGTTACCATCTTTATGGCCAATTTGAGTGTGGAAGAGATGAGAAGTTATGGTTGGAAGGATTTTGTGATAAAGATTGATTCTTGAAAGGCTCATGACTGGATGGACCTTCTCGGAAAAGGCTTTGGTTAGTGGTGGAGAAATGGATTAGAGATTGTATTTCTTTTGCTATTTGCTTAATGAACCAGCCAAGAGATTCTCTAAGACCTCGTGAGGTATTCATAAGGAGATTGTCTAGCTCAGTTTCTCTTTACCGTTGTGGCAGATATTTTTAGTTGTTTCTTGCTCAAAGCTGAGGAATGGAGCTTGTTATTGGTTGGAGATTAGGGAGAAATAATATTCACATCACTCACCTTCAATTTGTCAATGATATTATCAACCAAGGTCGTTAAAACTCCTAGGCGAAGCTAGGTGACAGGCCTGCCTATAGCCTTGGCAATTTTGGGGGCACCTACATGCTCTAGAGCAATTTTTTTTATATGATCCTAAGTACTCTACATAAAGTTGAATAACAACATATCAACGTGCCGTATTACCTACCGATATAGCCTAATGCAATGCTCAATTTACTGAATATGAAACTTAGATTGGGATGAATTCCGATTATGAGTCAGGTGAAGGAATTATGAAAACCTTATTTGATGACTAAATTACGCAGCAGTCAGCAAGGTTTTTTGCATGCGTTTATGGAAATGCATGCGATTTTATTGCTTATAAGTGAAGTTGGATATAGTGTGGCTTTGTGGAGTTGGATAAAGAGCTCGATTCCTTCTCAGTCTTCTCATGGATGAGGGGTTGTGTCCGTATCCTTTGGAGATACAGTCATTTTGTGCGTTTGGCCAGATTTTTGGTTCGTGGTGTAAATGCCTCTTTTACACATGTCCCTAGGTCGGCGAATAGCGTGGCCAAGGTTTTAAAGACCGGAACCGGTCGCCTGACCGATCCTGTCCGGTTCCGGATCTGGTACAGAAAGCAAAAAAAAAATTGAAAAAACTTTCAGACCATTGCTGGACCGGCGGGGACCAGTCGCCGAACTGCCGGACTGGCGGTACTGGACCGGTAGTACCGGTGGGACCGGTCGTCGGACCGGTCGCCGGACTGCCGGTCCATGACCCAGCGATACTTTGTATCGTGGGTTGGAACCGGACCGGTATCGCCTGATCCTTGAAACCATGAGCGTGGTTGATTCTTTGGCAAGGAGTGGTATGGATAGTGAGGCTTTCTTTTTTGGGATTCCCGACACAGAGATGGTTGGAGTGGTTGCTATTATAGTGATAGGTGATGCTTAAAAAGCCTTCCCGTTTGTGGCAGTTCTTTTGCTGTTTTTGTGTGTTTTTTTATGCCTTTGATTCCTCTTGGAATCGTGTACATATTTTTCTCATTTGATTTATATCATATCTCTGTTATTGATTAAAAAAAAGTGAAAAGAATATATGGATTAATTACAATGATCATATTAAGAATAAGGGTGAATAGAACTAATCGGACAACAAAATTAAAAATGCAAAATCTATTATTATAGTAACAAAAAGAAAAGAAAAAAGTAAGATTGAAATTAGGGAAAGGAAGGCAGGTGGTTTAGATAAAAAAATGAAAAAATAAGATAAAGTCAACATTAGACTATGGAGTGTGGACGAGAAAGAGGAGGTTAGGAAGAACTTGTAAAATACAAAAAGGATAAAAATAAATAATCAATTGGTATGGTCGATTAGGGAGAGAGGAGAAGGCGGGATGGTGTTTCCTGTAAAAATTGAAAGAATATAAAAAAATGGCAAGAACTCCACGTAGTACTATAGGGATGGAGGGAGGGTAGGAGGGAGGGAGGGAATGGGTTTTTATATTTACGGAACATGGTTAAGTTATTTTTTATTAGTTAGATTAAGTAATTATTTCTTACTATTAATTTAGGCTACTAGTCTCCTGGCCCAAAAGCACGCCTTAGTCCTAAAGAAACAGATAGTCGCCTTCGCGGCCTCCTTTAACATCACTGCTATCACCTTTCTCAAGTCCAATTTTATTTTATTTTTTTCATGTTTTCATCTTCTTTTAGGGTTTATAGTTAACCTTAGTAAGGCTGCCTCATTACTTTTAGGGTTTATAGTTAACCTTAGTAAGGCTGCTTCATTAGGGATTAATAGGATGATAGGTTTGTTGTTTCTCTTCCAATCTTGGGCAACGTTTTGTTTTGTTCAAAGTTGATACCTTTCAGCTGAAACGTATTGGCCTTTAAGGGGGTGATATGAAACTTTTGGTAATGATATTGGCTGATTTTTTCATGTTTTTTGGTGATCTGTCACTTACCAAAATGTTTTTCGTTTTTGTAGGGAACCCAATCCATTATTGAAACTTTAAACTCTGTTCTGGGGTTGTAGGGTTGAATCTAGGGTTAAACCTTGGCCTTTAAAATACTTCTCTCAGCCCTGGAGCGGCAGAGTTTAGGACCTTGTGATTGAAAAGCTTAACAATGGACTAGGAAAGGGTTATTTCAGTAAATGTGGATGTGAAGTGGGGACTTTTTATTCATTAAGGTCTTATTGTGTTGTTTACTTGAAGGAATCATCAATTCCTATGACATTAAAGAGGAGTGAAGTTTGTAGTAGGAAATGGTGATTGCATTTGTTTTTAGAAGGTGATTGGTGTGGCGTTGGATGGATCTGTAATCTATGCCCTTGATTTATCTTCTGTTGGGGGCCTGGGGTAACTCCTAGACTTTCTTGGATATGTTCGTTCCTTACCTTAGTCTTCCACACATCCATCTGTACGTCCTCATCTTAATTCTCAGCCATGCTTGTCCTATGAGTTTGTTATTTCTTACTAGCCCAATATTCTGCTCCATGCGTTACACTGAGTTTAGTAGTCATCCTATAAAATTTGCCTTTTTGCTTTAGTGGAGTGTGTCGGTTGTGTGCTAATTGTTATCACCCTTACAGAAATTACTGGGGATCAATATAATCTTGAATAAACCATCCAAAAGAGGAAGTGTAATCACAGGGTAAGATCAAGGGAATATGCAGATATCCTTTATAGAGTAAGAAAAAGAACTGCTTAATCCATGTTGTGTGCTTGATATTGTTCTGAAAGAATTTTCGTATCTTATCCAAATTGTCAGAGCATCAAAATATTCATGATTTCTCCAAGTCATAGTCAAATTCGTTCATAAAGAAATGAAGCACTTCACAACTTAGTTCAAAGTTCAAGAGTGGAATATTGTTGACCATTGATGAGACCTTTTTCTTTTCTTTTTCTGATTGGTAATGATGAAGCTCTTCATAACATAAAAAGGAAAAAGAATTTAGGGGATATCTTCAAGAATTTACCTAATACAAAAAATCCATTTATTTATAATATTTCTAGGAGTCATAAAGTACAGACTATTGAAGCTATTTACAGTATCTATGATTTACCTACTATTCTTAGTTTACGATTGGACTCCTAAGAAATTTTTTTTGATAGAAAAGATGAAAAGCGGAGTTATGAATTGTAGTTGTTAAAATATATAATTAGTGAGTTTGCATGGACTACTCTTCTTTTTAGCATTTCTTATCAGGAGACCTTTCTCTTGACATCTGTTTTGTATATTTCAGATCTTACTATCTTATGTTAACCAACTGATATGGAACATCAGATCGTGTGCTTCTTTTGGGTTGTTTATAATTGTATCATAAGTCTAAAAGATGAAAATACTTGATTATTATGATTTGTTGTATGTCACAGGACATGCTTCCAGTTCTAGCAGAGCTTCGTCAGGCATTGTACATGCAAGTGGCACTTGAGACCCATGTTGAAGAAGGAAACTACTTTAAGGTGGTTTGATCAATTTGGTTAATTTTGTTGATTTGTTTGAATTTTTATTTTATGGTAGTTGACATGCTGGATCATCATTTCTTTTTGTTAGTCATACATTATAATCTTTGCAGTTACCTATTTTCTTTTACACGTATAAGCTGAATCATAGTCTTTAAATATATTTTGTAGGCATTCCAAGTTCTATCAGAGTATCTACAGCTTTTGGATAGCGTTTCGGAGCTTTCAGCTATACAAGAGATGAGTTGGGGCGTGGAGGTGAATTTTCCTTGTGTTATGTGTTTTTATGGTGAATGTTATTTAGAACGTGTGAAATTCTTTTTCCTACCGTTGTTTCTTCTTTGATCTATTGGTATTTAGCAGCCTCATAAATCTGCTACTGCTTGGACAAGACCCCTTTATGTCAAGTTTCTTGATCATGAGTCTGAATACTCTCTCTATTTTTGTCTATTCTTTCCTATTTGTCCATTTTGTTATCAGGTATTTATGCCTTGGCTCTGTATGGTAATACTCCTGTAGGTATGGCTTGCAAGGACACTTCAGAAGCTAGATTCACTCTTGTTAGGAGTTTGCCAGGAGTTCAAAGAAGATCGCTATATAACTGTCAGTATATCCATCTTTAGAAATAAAATGGATCATTATTTTCTTTTGATGGGAAAAGGTCATGTTCCTCTCTTTAATTATGTTGCATGCATTCGTTGCTTTTGGTCTTCAAGTCAGTATGCTTCTCTCCATGATGCGCCATAAATTGTAGGCTGTAGCTGAAAAGAGATCTTCAACCTTTTGTATGATTTCTATGTTATTATACATGTCTTTGTACACCATAATCTGTAACTTCGTTATATTTATGAACTCCAAGACGTGTAGATGCTTAATTTTTGATATGGAATGATGATAAGCATAATGCCATTTTGTTGGTTGCAGTGAGTTAAAGATGTGTTGTATTGTAATTTTTGTTGGTGGGCAGTGAAATTCATTTATTACTTATAGTATACCTTTTTTTGTGACATGTATCTCCCGACCCCACTTAATTGGGACAGGGTAAACCCCGGATGTATATATACATATATATTTTTTTTGATAAGTCATGAATATATATATATAAAGAGAAGAAGAAAGTACAGGTATCACTATCGAGAAGACCTCTACCAGTGTCACCAAAACAGAAATAAAAACGGACCAAAATTCTGAAAATATAGCACGACACATGTGCGCTCGCCCGCACAACCAATACACTAAGATCAAGCATGACCAAATTCAAATTCCTTGAGACCATAGTGACCCTATTAGCACATCTCCTTGCAAGGTCAGCCACCAACTGATCAGTCACCCTAAGTGCTGCAAGGAACGGAAAATTCCACCCTTACCAATGACACCGCCAAATGAACCAGATGATTGACCCTCCAGCTACACGAGTCGCGCCTCTCCAACCAATCAACAATAAGGGGAACGCTACACACAATCCCAATATCCATAAATCCCTGTGCTCTACCAAACCTCAAACCAGTCATAAGAGCCACCAGCTTAGTCCGCACAGCCTTAGTTGACACCACCGGACCATAAAACATAAAAATAGGACTATCATCTTGATCGCGGAACACGCCTCCAATCCCCGAAGATCCGAGCAAGGCTGGACAAAAAGCCCCAAAGGACATCGTCACCCAGCCAACCGGAAAGGGGGCCGGAAGCATCGGGTGGACCCGAGGCAGACTAATAAACAAGGAGATCGAATGCCACTTGCGCACTATATTAGTCGCAGACAGACTAGAGAACTGGCCTTGAATCAAGGCCCAAGAGGCAACAAAAGACAAGATCCCCTCTGATTCCGCTCCCTCCACACAAACCACAACATCGCCTGAAAAACCATCAGAAACAGAATCCTGCCCCTTTCTGTAAGACCGAGAAAGCTCCACTGCTCAAGTAGCTGATAAATACTCCCTGGGAGTACCCACACCCTCCTAATAGATCGAATGAAAAAGCCCCAAATCTCCGATACAAAAGTACAATGAATGAAAATATGATCCAGGGACTCCTCTGCCGCTCTGCACAAGAAACACATGTTAGGAGAAAGGGCCATAAACCTCCTCCTACGTTGGAGCACATCCGCGGTGTTAATCCGATAAAGTAAAGCGGTCCAAGTGAATGCTTTGACTCTAGGAGGGGCAGGTGGGGACCACCAGGAACTAGTCAGAAAGGAAGCCGGAGGCCCATCTTGATCCGGACGAAACTGACTGAAAAAAGAACGACATGAGAAGACACCTGCGGGATCAGGAGTCCAGATCCTCTTGTTCCCCCAATCAGAACCAACAAACACCTCCCCGACAGCTGCGAACAAAGAACACAATCTGCTTCCCTAGCATTTCTACGAAGAGGGAGGTTCCAAACCAGATCAGACTCAAATCAAGAGAGAACCTCGCAAACCAAGGAAGACTGGTAGCTAGTGATCCTATAAATCCTCGGAAATCGTGAGCATAAAGGCTCTTCCCCAACCCAAAGATCCCTCCGAAAAACACAGACGTCCGTCCCCAACAGACCATTGAATCAAAGACAAGAAAAAAGGGGCCAACACAACAATATACTTCCACGGACTAGCCGCATAAATCCGCACCAACAGACTCATATCCTTGCCATTCTGCTGTACACCATATTTACTTACGATAATCTTGCACCATAGGTGATCCCGCTCGTTGTTGAACCGCCATAGCCACTTGGCAAGAAGAGAAGAATTTATGGCCACATTTTTTCTCAGGTTTAAGCCTCCCTGCTCCTTCTCCAGACCTATAGTATCCCATCTAACCAAATGATCTCTTTTACCACCATTGCCCTCCCACAAAAACGTACGATGAACTTTCTCGACATGAGAAGACACCGCCCTAGGTATACGGAAGACCGACATATAATAAATCGGGAGATTGGCCAATGAGGCTTGAATGAGGGTAATTTTGCCTCCCAGAGACAAGTATTGGCTCTTCCACGCAGCCACCTGCTTCTAAATCCTCTCGACAACCGGATCCGAAAAGGATAAAGACCGAGGGTTGCCGCCTAACGGCAAACCCAAATAAGACAGGCCACGCACCGGTACTACTCCCTAAAACCCTTGCTCATTCAGCCAATACCACATCCTCAACATGAATCCCTGAAATAATCGACTTCTCCAAGTTAACCTTCAACCCCGAAACCATCTCGAAACATCTCAGAACACTTTTAACTCCCCGAACTTGGGACACCTCAGAATCAACAAAAATAATCGCATCATTTGCAAACTGTAGATGAGAAATCCTGGCCTCCTCCTTACCCACCCGAAATCCTCTGATAATACCCATCTGCTCAGCGACCTCCATAAAGCAATTCATCAGGTCCCCACCAAAGAGAGCAGAAACGGAGATAACGGGTCGCCCTGTCTAAGACCGCTGGATGAAGATATAAAACCGTGCACACCCCCATTCACCAGAAAAGAAAACGCCACATTCTTAAGACAACCCGTAATCCACCTACGCCACCGCACACCAAAACCTTTCCATTCTAGAATATGATCGAAGTAGTCCCATTCGATCCTATCGTACACCTTCTCCATATCAACCTTAATGACCAATCCGGGTTCACCGAATCTAAATCGCTCCTCGACACATTCCGTAGCCATCGACATACCATCAATTATCTACCTATCCTTCACAAATGCACTTTATTGTTGAGATACCAGAATCGACATCGCATCCCTCAATCTGATAGAAAGAGCTTTAGCAATAATCTTATACAAGCTAGTAGTAAGACTAATGGGATGATAATCTTTGATCTCCTCAGCCCCAGTCTTCTTAGGAATTAACACCAAGAATGTCGAATTGGTCGCCTTGTGAACAATTCTGCTTCCAAAAAATTTCTTGAACACCTTCATGATATCATCCTTCACCACATCCCAATTGCTTTGGTAAAAACTGATTGTAAACCCATCAAGCTCAAGAGTCTTATCACCCGCCAACTCCCAAACAGCATCCTTAACGTCCTCTTCCTCAAGCTTTCTCTCCATTCACGTCCTTTTCCTGTCCTCCAAGTACCTCACACTTCTACCAAGCAATTTAAAATCAAATACTTTCTCCGACTTATACAAATTAGAATAAAGTCCGGACACCGCACCAATAATGTCCTCGAAAGAGTCAACATACTCGTCCCCAACTTTTAACACGCACCAAATTATTCCTGCCTCTTCTCCCATTGGCTACTTTATGAAAAAACTTGGTATTACCACCCTCCTTCAACCAAGTCACCCTAGATTTTTGTTTCCAATTGATTTCTTCTAGCTTCAAATTCCCTTTCAACTCCACCTTATTGGACTTCCTCTCCTCCAACTCACAACTAGTCAAAACCCTCTCCCTTTCCCCTTATCAATCGCCTCGATGCGAGCCAAATGATTATTTTTCTTCGGCCGAATGTCCCCAAACACTTCCTTATTCCACGCCTTTAGCTTCTCCTTTAACATCCTCAAGGCCCTCATAAATTTAAACCCCTCCCATCCTTGACTAGCCCTCGAGCACGTACCCCACCAAGATTGAATAGATACTTGAAACCTTGGGTGAGACAGCCACATGTTTTCAAACCTGAAGGGAGACGGTCCACGCTAGCAGATAGACGTACAAATCTGAATGGGCCAATGATCCGAGATAGTCCTAATCATCAGCCATTGCTTGATCATAGGAAAATGGGCATCCCAATCCACCGAAGCCAAAAATCTATCGAGACGACAACACACCACCGGAGTTTGTTCATTCGTGCAAGTGAAACTACCCCCTTGCAATGGATAATCCACCTGCAGGGATAATCCACCAACTTGCACTCCTTATGAATAGACAACAACTTCCTTATACTTCTAGTGGCCCGGACAAACCCCCCGCTTTTCTCCGAGTCACATTAAAATCCTCGATCAACCACCAAGCACTGGAAAAAAGAGACCGAAGATGATGAATCTCGGCCCAAAAAATTGACCTATCTCTACCTTTGTTCAACCCATAAACCGCGGAAAGAGCCCACTCAAAATTATCCACAACTCCTGAACTTTAAAGACAATGAATAAGTTTCTCTGATAACCTCTCCTCCCGACACCGACTCCATGTCCCACACAACTAAAATGCCCCCGGAAGCCCCAACCGACGACAAAAACTCCCAACAACGGTTCCTATCACCCCACGAACTCCTAATCAAACTTGTGCAAACAACCTCTTTCTTAGTCTCGCACACAACCAGAATATCCGGTGTAGCCCTGAGACACAAATCCTTCACAGCCCTCTTTTTTTCCACCGGACCAAGACCCCTAATGTTCCAACTAATGATTTTCATCGGTCCCACCAACTACACCTGTATGAGAAGATCTAAAACAATTAACTGCGTCCCTGACAGCCACCACACTATCATCCCAACCGTGAACTTGGTCGATAACATACGACACAAATTGAGCCACTCCCTCCCACTCACCGTCCTCACCACCACCCTCATATCATCAGCCACCTCAACATCCACGGTATTGACCAACTCACAATCCACTCTTCTCCCAATATGGTTCTTACCGCACTGTATGCCCACCCCTGGCACCCCAATTGATGCAGACGCTTGGGAAATATGCTGGTCAGAAACTGAAAGCTCTTCCACACTGGGCCCAATCAGCATTCCAACACAAGAAGACTCACCAATGGCTGCAAAATTATTGTTAGCATGAACAGGTATAAACACAGAAGGCAAAGAATTCGTCTTACGAATTGAGGATTGCGACATACCTGAAATAGATGGACCTAGAAGAGAGGAGGAAGGACGAGAATTTTTTTTAAAACCACACCCCGCACCAAGAAGAGCAAAGCATTCATCAATATCCCGCTTATTTTTGGGATCCAAACACGTAAGACCAACCCCACGAGAAGGCCAGGATAGGGCACCCAACTCCAAACATTTGCTTCCTACCATCGCTAAAGATTCATCCCTAAACACCAGTGCTTCTAGCTCACCGACATCACCATCAAGGATGCCTCCCTCCTCCATCAAGGGAGAGACGCCCCTAAGAGCATGATTCTTCCATGTATAAACCTGCGGAACAGGTAAATCACGCGACACCGCTCCATCCCCGACTGCAGCCCTCTCCTCTGCCACCTTCGCCACCTCCATTACGACAACTTGACCCCCAACAAAGGCCTTCTCCACAGAGGCAACTCGACCAGATATATCATCAAACTTATTGTGAAGCAGGTTTTGTTGTTCAGTTACATGCTGTTTGAAAGAATCTAGTGCCTTAGAAGAAGAAATATTAATCTGATCCAGCTTCCCCAAAAGCAACCTGAAATCAACTTTACCTCACTCCGAAGCTGGACAGTCCAAGTCCATTGCAGTGCCATGGGCTGAGCCACACCCCGACGACTTAGTGGAAACCGCCCTGGCCTTAACCGGCCCACCAGAACACGACCTCGAAGAGCCCGATACTGGATTAAGTCCATCACGACAACCTACTTCTCCGCCTGGCGAAATAACCAAATTATCCCCGCCTCCAAAGACCCCAGCCCGCGGTAACATGTTGTAGCGATATGGGACCAAAGACACGGGTCCAACACCAGGGGCCTCACTTACGGTCATCACGCTCCTTCCCCAATACGCTCCGTCATAGTCTGATAAAGACCCACCTTACCGCTGTCAGTGCCTTGTATGCCTGAAAGTGGAAAAAAATTTGAATCCCTGCAGCAACCCATCTTCTCTTTCCCTTCGTCAGATCCCGGCTACCAACCCCGCCGTCACACCGCCCTTCACCTGCATCCCTTGTCTCCAAGACCCTCCTCTCCAATATCAAACACCAACGTGGATTGCCTGATGCCACCTCAGCTTCGTCTTCTCCACCCTCCGCCACCACCTCTTCAACCTTCTCCCCCACACCGCCTCCCCTGGCAAGCCCACTATTAATGAAATTTTTGAACTATGCACTATGGTTGAGAAGCCATAACGATCGAGGAATGCGACACGCACGCTGTTCCCCAACAGCGAAACACATCCGAGAGAGAACCGGTTCCTGATGCCACAAGCAGCTCTTTTGAGTTCCCCAAGTAATCCGCCAATGGCGTGAGCTAGCGACAAAGACCAGAGGTGCTCTGGAACCCCTGAAAGCTCCAGAATCCACCTCTCCTCGCATACTAGACCCACACATATATGAATCCACCCACAAGGACCAAATATCAGGTAAGTCCGGGAACTTGAACCCGGGACTTCCAGTTCCTCAGTTGGAGAGCGTGCCAGTAACTAGCCCTTACTGCCTTAGTAACTAGCCCTTGTTGCACTGTTCAACTGGCCTTTTTGAACACTGAGATATAAGATCCAAAATCCCATCGATTTCAGTTTGTTTGCTAATCAGTGTATATGTATGGGTCTGACTACTCCAGCCTCCAAGATACCTCTCCCTGAAAGAAAATTGGTTTGGAAGAAATCAGAAACCCCTCTTGTAATCTTTACTTCTACTTGAAAACAAAAATGTTTAACCAAGAATCGTAGGAGATCAATAGAAAACACTACAGCAAACGCTATAGTTTAAGGTCTGAAAAGGCTTGGAATAAAAAGTGTTACTGACCAAATCTGAAATTACAGACAAGAATTTATTGTAGACATTTATTTAGGGGAAGTATTAGGGCACCACTACTTAAAAATAACAATCTAAATCATGTTTTACTAATTGTAGATAGATTTTGCCAACCAGAACTAGCTGGATGAGGCATATTGCTGATTGATTACCCACCTGAAAGTCCCCATAAAAAGTTACTTAAATTTCTCAGAAATATATATCCATATGGAAGGATTAGTCCTGATTATTGAGCTCCAGGATACCAATTCATCAACCAATAGATCATAAAAGTGTCCTACAACCTTGACTCTAATTCAACTAAAATGAAATACCTTTGGCCTTAAATCCGTCATGTAACACTAAACACACTCCAATTAGTTGAGCAGATCTTTTCTTGAATGGATGTGATCAGGTTCCATTCGTCAAATTATAATGCTTTTCTGGGTTATAGTTCTTTTTCGTTTCAATGCAGTTGTTTCTCGATTTACTTCCGCCCATGCTTGTTTTCCTTTCAAGTGTAAGTGTGTGTGTGTGCATTATATATTTATATACCAAAGATATTTAACAGATAGGGTTTACTGTGGAGGATGTGGCTGTATTATGTAACCTCCTAATGCAAGGACAATGGTTCATAAAGGTTCTAGGATTAGTCAAATCACGATTTAAAGGTATTGAACACGATAGAGTTTGAAATGATTGATACAGAAAGAAAGTTGTCGTGGAGGTAGCTAATAGTACTGATATATTTTAGGAAGAAAGAGATTTGTTGGAAGGGTAAAGGACAAGAAGAATTGATCTTTGGAGTGATCTGGAAAGCACTTTTGGGAATAGAGTAATTTATTAGAGGCAAAAATAATGGTTTAGTGCTTTAAAGAGGGGGATGGAAACACGGCATTTTTTCATCGATTGGCAAATAGAAGAATAAGGAACTTGATCATTAAATTGGAAAGGTGGGAAAGGTCATTGAGGATTGAAAAGTGATTGAGATAAGGATCCTAGTGTTCTATACCATTGTATATTAGACTTAGTTATTGTGAGGTTTATAGGAGTTGGTTGGAAAGGGATTTGAGGAAATAAAAAAATGGCGTTGGAGTCGGATCGTAGTAAAATCTCAAGATTTGATGGAGTCAATTGCCATTTTCTAGGAATGTTGGATCTCTTGAAAGAGTATTGGTTGGAGGTTTTTAAGGAGTTTTAGGAAAATGGTTTTTAAACTTAGCACTAATCTTGCGTTTATTTCATTGATTCTTGAGAAGCGTAAGACAAGATAAGTGTAAACCCCTCTCTCTTGGAGGTGGCTACATCTCGTCTGCACATCTAGATTGCTGTATCGTGCGATGAACATGTCATTCTCTCATATCCATCAATCAGCCAATGAGATAGCGAACAGACTTGCCAAGAATGGTGTCCACAAGACCTCGCTGTTTTGGGAATCCCAGACGAGGAGATGGTGGCATCATAGTGGATTCTGATCCTGTATTTTTTGTAGCATATATTTTTGATTGTATATGTAAGTGCCTTTTTGGTCAAGACAGTACACGTGACAAAGATGGACCTATGTGTCCGCCAGATAACAAAAAGGGTAGAGAAGGTAGATCCACGTGTAGGTCTAAGCCGTGGTGCAACAACCTTTCCTATAGTGTTGCTCGAACCGAGTTGGAGAGGCCATGTCAATATAGTGTGGTATGTAGGCGATGGCAAGGAACTGTCCACGGGTGATGCACAAACAAGTATAGATGGTGAAGAATTCCTAGCTTCATTGATTGAAAAGGGATTTCTTAGAGATTGTAAAGAAAATCTCTAAATCTGAGATTCTTTCTAAGTCTCCAAGCTAAGGGTTCAAGGCAGAAAAGCTAAGTTTGGAGGAGAGCTTTCTCTCTGCCAGAGTCTATGCTCAAGTGTATTATTGTTGTATAGTAGTAGTGTTGATGCCTTAGCCACCCGTGGCTTTATATAGGCATGAGCAAGCCATAGGATGGTGACGCTTGTCACCATCCTAACCATTCTTCGTTTTGTAATTCTTTTCCCATAAGGGAGGAGTTACTTTCTTTTGAAACTCCCATCATGATGGGAGAAAGGTTAATACCGTCCTTAATTCTTTTGTAATTCCCATCATAATGGGAGAAAACACTTAACTCATATTAATGAAATCCTTTTACTGGTCAAGCTGATCTTACTCTTCACCTTTGGTGTGCAGATTCCACCCGCTAGAAACTCACTTGTTTGCCATTTGTCTGCTTCTTGATTGGCGTGCCTGACTCAAAACCGGCCGCTGCCGACACCCATGCCCTTGGCCACCACAACTTAAGGACCACTTAAACCCCCTAGAAGTGGGCATTCACTCGTGATGAAGATATCCTTTCCGACAAATCCAATATCAGATAATAATACATTTAATCAACTTTCACTGACAAAAGCAATTGGTCATATGTCTTAAGCCAAGACAATATCCTTTTTAGACTAAGTTATGCCATGGTGGATACTTACATTGAGCACCGGTGCCTTCAGGCTCTTCTGGCGTAACTGCTGTCTTTTGACGTAAAGCAAGTAGTTCCAAATTGGTAAGTTCCAAGTCACAGAATTTCGGCGTAACCACTTCATGAGATAGAACACGTCGAAAAAGGGCCAATGGGAGCTTTTGGGCTCGAATCGTCCCTGAACCGGATCCCAAGAGCTTCTAGCGTAAACTAAAGCTTATGCTAGAACTTTTGGAGAGCACAGGGGAGGGTGTCTAGTCCATTGGTGCTCCCTTCTGTACGGGTCCCTGGGCTCCCCGACCGATGGGCCCATATGGACCCCAACACATGTTTCCCCCACCACAATTTTGAGTCCTCCTTGGGTTATTTTTAGCAATTTTCTATTCGTGCCAAAACTTGTAGTACCGCCATGTCATCGCTCTTGATGACATGGCATGTTTTCTAAAAGTGACCATCAACAGTATCTTTATCATTTTCAGTCTTATTTTACTTTTATCTTGGGTCCTCTTCCCCTTAGAGGCCTATTGTAGTCCATATTTTTCCTTATTAATATCATTTCTCATTATTCATCAAACAAAAAAACACAGGTGAAGGACTTTTGGCCAATTGGTCTGGCCACTAGATTGTATAAGATCATAAACTTTAAGATTGAGATAGGTGAGGATTAGTGATGGCAATCAACCAAAGTGCTTTTATCAAAGGTAGACAAATCATAAACGGATTTTTCATTGCGAATGAAGGAGTGGAGGAAAAGAGAAGGCTTGGAAAAGATGGTATCATTTTCAATCTTAATCTAGAGAAGGTTTAATGATCGTGGGTTGGAGATTTTTGAATCATGTGATGGAGTTAAAAAGTTTTGGAATAGATGTAGGAAATGAATGAATGGGTGTGTGAGAATTTACACTATTAAATTACGATAATGGTGACCCCAAAGGTTTCTTTTAATCTTATAGGGGCATTAGACAGGGAGACCCATTGCCTCCATCCGTGTTTATCTTGTTTGAGGATGTTTTTAGTATATTCATGGGAATAGCCGAGGAATTGGATTTTAAAGGGTTTTTTTTATTTTTTTATTTTTTAAAGAGGGGTATCTCATTTACAATTTGTGGATGGTATGGTACTCCTTTTGTAAACGTTAGTACATAGTCTATGCATAATTA
Source organism: Pachysandra terminalis (assembly GCA_031762675.1). Taxonomy (NCBI): domain Eukaryota; kingdom Viridiplantae; phylum Streptophyta; class Magnoliopsida; order Buxales; family Buxaceae; genus Pachysandra; species Pachysandra terminalis. Next base: position 17,855,967 of record JAUPMG010000001.1, read on the forward strand.
AAAAGCATAAAGTTCTCCCTCAATCTTTTATTTATCTTCTCTCAAATTATAATCAAGGATTTTTCCTTTCATTGTTGCATCATTATCAATTTCTCCCACATGGCTGAAGCTCGAACCCGTAAATTCAATGCAATGAGCTTCACCTTCTTGATATCATTGTACTAAAAAATACATTCAATTGTAGCCATCTTATCAATAACCTCTTCACGTTTCACACCACCATAAAGTTGTGGTATTTTATGTTGAAACTAATCTCGTACCTTTGATCCACCCACTCATACGGTTCTCTATGTATAGCGTGGTAATGAAAAGGGTTCTTAAATTCAACATGCAGCTTGTAATCGCATCATTATGGGTTGGATTCTTCATTGAGCTAAGTGCAGGATCCATGGCTTTTGTATGTACCTTCTCCTCGTCCATATCTAGGGGCCATTAAATAAAGAGAACTCTATTGCGCGCATGGTTCAAAATATCGTATCGAGGTAGCGTATCGAGTATCGATACGGATACGCTGGATACGCCTATAAAAATCATGGATACGGTGGATACGCAAGGAAAACGATGGATACATAAACCAATTCCTATTTTTATGCAAAGATAAGGTCAAAATATGCTAAATTAAC
>JAUPMG010000001.1:17856689-17888015 GCA_031762675.1 Pachysandra terminalis
AAATTGGAACCAAAGACAACTAAAAGGGTTTTCTTGGGATACTCACCAACTCAAAGGAGTACAAGTATTATAATCCGGTGTCTAACAGGGTATTTGTCACTATGGATGTGAGCTTCTTTGAAACTGTTTCATCCTCTCTTCTTGTTCCTAATTTCATGGGGAGCAGTATGGGTTGGAAGAGAGGCATTCTATTCCTTTTATTCCTATTCCTACCAATATCCCTCCTAAGTCTACACCTAGTCTTCCTGAATTGACTACGATTACTAGTATCTCTGCTACTTGTACATAGCATTACGTTAAGGAAAGAACTTGCAGGTTTATACCAGACGCTGAAAAAGTGGAGCGAGCACTGTCGTAGACCACACCTAGTTGGACTCTTTTAATAGTAGATATTACTCTTAGTCCTATCCCTGTTCCCGTTACTAATGATTTTGATGTTCTATTGCCTTACGCAAACGAAAACAACATTTTACTGCTCACTCAGTTTCTCAATTTTTTTCGTGCTCTAACTGGTTTCTTTTGTATAGAGGTTTTCTTTTTGTAGTAGTTTCTGTATCTTTACCTTCCAGATTAAACGAGGTTCTCTCAGAACCAAAATGGCGGCATGCTCTGCAAGAGGAAGTGAAGGCTCTCATGAGAACTCGAATTTGGGTGGTGATGGACCTGCCTGAAGGAAAGGAAATGGTTGGTAGTAAATGGCTGTTTACTGTAAAACTTAAAGCGTATGGGTCAATTGAGAGGTACAAGTCTTGGTTTTTAGCAAAAGGGTGTACTCAAATCTATGGGGTAGATCACAAAGAGACCTTTGTTCCTGTAATAAAGATTAGTTCGATTCAGGTGTGCCTTTCTCTTACTGTGGATTTCTCATGGGCTTCTTTCAGTTGCATGTTAAGAATCCGTTTCTCCATGGATCTGAAAGAAGTTTATATGGATCCTAATACAGGCTACAAACTTCTTGGTGGTGAAGGCAAGGTGAGCAAGTTAAAAGAAATCCATTTATGGTTGAAGCAGATTTCTCCTAGAGCTTGTTTTGAGACTTTCAGCAATTGCCATGAAGAAAGCAGGGTATATATAGAGTCACGCAGATCATACTCTCTTCATAAAGTAGTATGATTCTCACATTACTGCCTTGATAGTGTAGGTGTATGACAACGTTATGACAGGGAATAATGCATAAGCAATTCAAATATTGAAAGATTTTGGCAATTGAGTTTGGAATATAAGACCTAGGAGATTTGAATTATTTCTTGGGCATAGAAGTTGCGAGATTAGAGAAAGGTATGTTCATATCACAAAGAAAGTATGCTTTTGATTTGCTTAAGTTTACAAAGAAATTGGGGGCTCGGCTAGTGGATACTCCAATTGAATCCAATCAAAGGTTAAACGAAAGTGAGGGGGAGCTACTATTGGATAAGGGGATGTTTTAGAGGCTAGTAGGGAAGCTAATGTACTTGTCATTGATTAGGCCTGATATTGCATATGCAATTAGTGTGGTGAGCCAATACATGCATGAAACTTGAGTCCCTCACTTGGAAGTTGTTGAGAGGATTTTGAGATACTTGAAAAGTTCACTTGGAAATTGACTGCTTTTTTCAATTAAGGGCAACTTGCGGGTAGAAGGCTATACTGATGCCGATTGGTCTGGTAGCCAGGTGCCATCAATGATCATAGGTCTACAACTGGCAATTGTACATTAGTTTGAGGCAACTTGGTCACTTGAAGAAACGGAAAAAAAAAACAGCTTATAGTAGTGGGGTCAAATGTGCAAGGAGTGGCTGAGTTGTTGTGGTTAAGGGGCTCTTTTGAGTGATCTTTGATTAAAACCTGAGATGCCTATGATACTCTATTGTGATAACAAGGCAGCAATCAGCATAGCACACAATCCAATTCATCATGATGAAATCAATCACATTGACGTTGATCAACACTTCATTGGGGAGAAAGTGGATTCAAATGAAGTTTGCTTACCATTTGCAACTACAGATGTTCAGTTAGCTGATTTTCTTACTGGAGGTGTTCTTACAGGGGTGGATGATTTTGTATGCAAACTGAACATGATTGGCATATATGCTCAGCTTGAGGGGAGTGACATAAATGTAATAATAAGTCAGGGATGTTTTGTACTTTTGCTCTGCTGTTTTAAATAATAGAGAATAGGGCCAGCCAGCCGTAAATTTCTGTTCTACAATAGTTTTCTCTCTTCTCAATCTGCATTGTTCACCACCACCCTTGAAACAAAAGATTCGAGAGATCAGGCTGAATATACTTGCCTAGATAGTGGTCTAATGACAAGGTCAACAGTGTAAGCTCGGGGCTCCATCGAAGAATGAAGAAGTGTTGAGGGGATTGTATCAGTTGCTCTGATTTCCATTCTTTCTTTAGAGTCGCCTGGCTTATCTCATATCAAGACCTGCAGCATTCCAGAACAGTTCATCACCTAAGAGTTTTTTTTTTTCTCTTGCATTCAAGCCTACCTAAAATTTCTAATGCTTACGCCTGCCCCAACATAAAGTCAGAGTTTCAACATTTTCTGATCTACCAGTTTGATCATTAAGCAGATAGTAGTTTGTCAATAGTCTTAGAAATGTAATAATAATGACTATTTAAATATCTGTTTACACTTGGCCCTTGAATTTCAAATTTCATTCACATACTAGACATTTCTCTGTTTTGGTGAATGAGTGAAGTAAGGCACAAGGTGGACGGGCTTGATTTGATTGAATATTTTTAAGCAGAAGAAAGAACTGTTTTTATTACATACATAATATCCCGACAACAATCTTATCTCCTTGATAATTTTATGGTGTTTGGTTGAGACTTGGCAGTCATTCTTACATGTTTTGAAGGGTTACTTTGTCCCTTTATTAATTTAAAAGTTCTTTCTAGATTTAGTATGGAGAAGAATGGGTTGTTTGAGGCTTGTGCTATATAATTTCCTATAGATGTTTGAATTGTTCTCTTGGTTACTTATTATTTTAATTATTCTTTTTTGAGTTGGGATGGATAAGAATGGTTTGTTTGAAGGTTGTGCTAGATTTCATGTTTTGATGATAGGTTCTTATCATTTATCTTGGCCCAATGGGACTTGCTCGAATTCCAATTAGGTTTGGGATCTGATGGAGTGAAGCTTATGCCATAGAGAAAGGGATCATGTTATATACTAGACTTTGCCTTATTCTATGATGTTTAATTTTATCTGCTTTTGAAATACTATTTGTGCTGCTTATGAACATCTGTTCTTTAAATTCATATCGAGTGAAACTTATGAAGATGCATGGTTTGGTTATGCATGTTAATCTTTTCTTAAAACTGATCAGACACAGACATGATTCGTTACAATCTACAAAATGGAATGGTTAATGTATTATGTATATCAACCATAAGTATTTCATTGTTCCATAAAAATAAGCACCAAACTAATGGATATTACTTAGAACAAAGAATAATTATAGTACTTATATAAAAAAGAAAGAAAGAATAATTGTATTTTGTGTTGAGGTGGATGAGAATGTCATTCTTCAAGTTTGTGCTAGATTTCATGTTTGGATATTAGGTTCATATTGTATATATTGGCCCATTGGGACTTGCTTCAGTTCCATTTAGGTTTGAGATCTGATGGTGGGGTGAAGCTTGTGGTGTAGAAATAGGGACCATGCTATATTCTATCTTTCCATTATTCTATGATGTTTAATTTTATCTACTGTTGGAATATTATTTGTATCGCTTAGGACCTAGTGTACTTGAAATTCATTGGTAAGGAAATAAATGAAGATGCATGTTTAGGTTCTGCATTTATCCTCTTTTTATAAATTGATCAGAAACAGAAACATAATTTATTGCAACGAGATATTACACATGAATACATTGGGCAACCAAAAGGGCACCTGAACACGTGAAGGCAATCAATAAAAACATACCACAACTACCCCCCTAAGATCTGATCTCAATTACAAGAAAAATCGCAAATTGTAACCTTGGAGATTTCAGGTAAAACAAAGACCCACTCTGAATGATCTAACTCTACAAGTAACTCTAGAAGATATTTACTTTTCCTGTAAAACTTCTCTATCCCAACACCCCCAACACTGCAAAAAGGGACCATTTTAAATCAGCTTACCCCCAACTTTGCTAGGACCACAACCTTAACACTCAAACTTAGTTTTGAACTCTTAGAGAGCACTCAAGAAACAAAACACGGATACAAAATAACCAAACACTTGTGAATAAATAGTTAGATCACATTCACTCCAGTATTTACAAAATAACCAAACAGTTGTGAATAAATAGTTAGATCACATTCACTCCAGTATTCTTAAACAAAGCAGATCGACTAGCATGATTTTAAATTTTGATTTCAAGGAAAAACAGGGAAATTCCGCGAGAAGCTTCACTTTGCAATACTTCTCTAAACAAATATTCAAAATATTTCAAAATAAGAGAAAGACAATTGTGAGGAAAATTTTTGTGCCTTCCAAAAAGTGGAGAAATTAGCTAATTTTGGGGAATAAAACCGTGTGAAGTAACCATCTCCTTATGATCAAATTTTCCACCATGTGAATATTATCTTGGATTGAATACTGAATGGAGACCTCCACCTTAGAAGGAATCTTGCTCCCTTTTGAGGTTGGCATTATCCAACACAAACTTAACCTCCGTAAGAAAATCTTCTCTAACCTTTATAGCGCCTTTCCAAATTCTCACTCCATATGAATCTACACCCTTATTATTTCATCCACCCATCTTACCCCATTCACTCTCCTCCATGACCCTGTTTCCTTGCTAATGCTGACTCTTCAGTGCCCGTTATTTACCTACAATCCTCCCATTCCATCTACCTCCTCCAACTGATGAATCACACTTGCCAGAATCTTGATAATGGACATCAAATAACCAATAATACTTAATAGAGCACTCTTAATGAAAGTAAGGTACCCACCAACAGATTGAAACAATTTTTTCCAACATGCTACTCTCTTCTTCATTCTTTCAAGAGGCTAGATTGTTTGGTGAAACACTTTAGACTTAGAAACTTGGTGAGACATGGATCTCACACTTAGCTGTTTGTGTAGAAAACCCCCTTTTCCATGTAAACAAGTTGACCCCACCTCATATTCTAAGTTCTACTATTCTAGCCTCCAAAAAATGCTTTACATGTGTCTCATGTGGGGTAATATGTTAATCACGTGGCCTTTCTAGAGGGTCCCTTGTCAGGTAGACAATCTAGATTCACCACATCATTGCTCCACATGGAATATAGCCATGTCTCACCAGGAAACTAAACCTGGTAATGCATTTCAGAATACCTTTCTCCTTCATTCAATCTCCAAATGCTAAAATCTCATAGAGGACGGTTTGATACCCAATGGCACCTCCCAAATCGGTAACCACAAATGAGCTCAAAAGACGATCTGTTCTGTCCAAGGTTTAAAGTCGTGGGATCGAGGACCAGACCGGTCCCGTCCGATCCTGGTCTGGACCGACGATACTGGCCGGTACTGGTCGGTTGGGATCCGGTACAAAAAATGGATCGCCCATTTTTTTTTTTTTTGAATTAAAACTATTTTTTAGATCGTCCAGACCGGTCGCAGGATCGGCGGTACTGGATCGGTCCAGATCGATACCAGTATGGACAGTTTAATTTATAAATAAGAAAAAATACAAAAAAAAAACATCGGACCGATTGTACCGGCCGGTCCGTACCGGTATCGGTTGTCTGTTTGGTCCAAAGCCTCACGATACAATGGTTCTATTGTAGCTTGGGACCGGACCGGTCTTGGCTGATCGCGGTACGGACTGGATAGGTCCGATCCTTGAAACTTTGGTTTTGTCAGAATGCCACTTCCTAAGCCCCGAGTTTCTCGACTCCACCCCCAAAGTCCGAATTTTATGTCAGTTTACTTTTAGACCTGACCTTGCTTTGAAACATTCAAGTATCCCATTTAGATTAGCCATCTCCTCCAAAGAAATGTGCGGAAAGGAAGAAACATATTACCATCAACATACTAATGATGAGAGGTAACTAGGTCATCCTCCCTCGCTTTAGAATTCAGAATCAGACCCACTTATTCTGAGTCACACGGAGTGCATCGTCTAAGAGCATCTGCTGCTCTAATGAACCCTCAAATCTCTAGAAAACCCTAATCAATCTTAAGAGAGCCATTGACCAATACTCAAATCTCTTTGCATGAACCTAAAGAAACACCAAACCACATGATCATACACCTACGCCAAAATTGATCTTGGATGCAAGACCTAGTTAATCCTTGTCTGCCATCAATACCTTCAGTACTTCATCTAGAATATGTCTACCTCAGTGAAGTTTGAAGTCTGATATCCAAAGCACCTTCAGACTTGGGACTGAGAGTAGTAAAAGTGGCATTAGAGCCATAATCTATAACACCCCCCTCTCATCAAATTCCCCAAACAACCTCAAATCGTCCTTTTATCACTTCCAAAGAAAATACGGAAAAGACCAATGTTAAACCATTGGGACCAGGAGCTTTATCACCATTCATGTCCTTCAAAATCAGAATGGATTTCCTCCTCTGAGAAAGGTCTATGCAACCGAACAACTGTTATCATCTAGCAGTTAAAAGGAATGCCACTCAAGTATGGCCTAATCTCTTCTTTTAGCGTCAAGTCAGCCATATCCCTTATTAACAAGATTATTTTTTTTTTTAATAATTAACGAGATTTTATTTAATATCAAGTAATAAGCGATAAAATATAGCTCACTAAAACGCTATAAAAAACTTACAAGTAAAAGACAATAACCAAACAAATAAAGAAAAACAAGGAGTTAAAATAGCAACTACACCCGTCATACACTCGCCACCTCCCTCCTAACATATCCTATGTAGGAATCCCAAAGAAGAATGACTCTTGCCTAGCTCCTCTTTGCTAAGTTGTCTGCCACTATATTCCCCAAACATGGAATGTGTGAGAACGATGCGACCCTACCTTTGGCAAGTATCTCACCTTCCAAGAAATAATTACAGCAGAATGCCCTTCAATTGGAAACTCTCTAACTATCAATTGACCAGGTGGTCCATCTTTTACCCTCCTCCCTCCCAAAGAAAGTCCCTTTGAATTTTTTGAATGAACTTAACAACCTTAACCTGAACTATGAATAAGGAAAGGTAGTAAATGGGAAGATTACCCAAAGCAGATTGTATAAGAGTGATCCTTCCTCTTAATGAGTTATAGTTCCTCTTCCAAGTGGCCAGCCTCTTTTCTAACCTTTTGAAGTTTGGAGACCAAAACTCTAAGGACCTAGCATTCCGTCCCAAAGGAAGGCCAAGACTCATAATGGGAAACTCCACCACCTCAAAACCTAGGTAATCAGCAATCTGATGGACCCTCTCCGACCCCACATGGAATCATGAAATGCTAGTTTTCTTCAAGTTTACTTTAGGGCCTGATAATATTTCAAAACACCTAATATTCGACTACACCCAATATGCATGCGCCTCTACTTCCTCAAAGAATATGATCGTGTCATCGGCATACTGAAGACGGGATACCGAAATCCTATTTCTACCCACCACAAAACCTGAAATGAAACCCAACTCCTCCGCTCTCGAGAAAAAGCAACTAATAATATCTCCAACCAATGTAAAGAGGAGAGCAGCCAAGGGATTCCCTTGACGAATTCCCCTAGATGAGCTGAAATAACCTTTGGTGCATCCATTAAATATGAATGCAAACGCCACCTTCCTGTTACAACCCCTAATCCACATTCTTCACCTACTACCAAAACCTTTACATCGAAGCACCAAATCTAAAAAATTCCCCTCTACCCTGTCATAAGCTTTTTCCCAAGCTAACTTACACATGACACTAGGGTTACCAGTCCAAAGTCTATCCTCCACTACTTCATTTGCATTCAGAACACAATCTTGAATCTGCCTACCCTTAATAAATGCACTTTGGTTCTAGGATACGACACCTCCAATCACTTTCTTAAGTCTCAACACTAGCACCTTCGAGATACAAACTAGATATTAAACTGATTGGTCTGAAATCTTGAATCTCATTTGCCTCGGCCTTCTTTGCAATCAAGGCTATATATGTTTCATTAGCAACTTTATTGATCACTTCATTCAAGAAAAACTCATTAAAAATCTCCATCAAATCCCCTTTGAAGATCTCCCAAGTATCTTTGTAAAAAGCCATCATAAAGCCTTTAGGACCCGGTGCTTTTATCCCATTCCATCCCCATAATTGTTTATTTAACCTCCTCTTCACTGCAAGGTCTCAAAGCCATATCATCTGTTCTGTGGACAAAACTCTCTCCCGAAGGTTTCTCAAATCAAAGTGGAACTTGTGCTCTGAGGTGTAAAGTCTCATAATAATCCATCAACACATTCACTATTAGATGCCCCTATTCTATTTGTACCCATTCACCACCAAGTTTGAAATATTATTATTCTTAGCTTTCCCAGTCACCAGTTTGCAAATCAAGGTGTTGTAGTGTTTTCTTCTTTTGTCTTCTTTTTTTCTTCTATTTTCCTTTTGTGGTCCTACTGCTTTTAGGTTTGGTGCTCTTCTTGTGCTCTGGGTCTGATGACTTTTATTTGTATCTGTTTTATGTCTTTTGCAGTCATATATATATTATCTGATGGTTATTCATCAAAAAATAAATAAATAAAAATATCACCCTTGATTTCTGTCTCCAACTTATTTCTTCTTGTCTAAGAAGCAAATCAAAATCACCTCTTTTTGACTTTCCCTCTAGTTCACTATAGGAAAGGCCTCTTGATTGATCTAATCGATCTAGTATATCGATCTCCTGCATCAATACTTTCTTGCGCAAGGAAATGTCACCAAGGGTTGTTTTATTCCATTCCTTTATTTTTCCTCTAATGACTTTTGGAGTTCTTATGAACCTAAAGCCTGCCCAATTTTGACTTGATCTCTCCTGGTCTCCTCACCATCTAGATACTTTAGCCTTAAATGAATTATGTCTTAGCCACATGTTTTCAAATCTAAACGACATCAGACCTTGGCGGTCCAACGCAGAAGACACCAATATAGGCCAATGATCCGATGTTGATCTAGGCAGGATGGCCTGAGTAATAGATGTGAAATGTGAATCCTAATCTACCTTGATGTAAATCATCCAGCCTGGAAAACTCCACCTTGAGAACTTTTTTGATTCCCTAAAGGCCAAACAGCTCTCTATTCCATACTATAGTTCTTTATTTTAGGAGCTTTATGCTTTTACCGGAAAACAAAGCGCCAAGCTTTCACCGGATCCTATAGTGAGGATTTCAATGACCATATATTTTCGTATCTAAAGGTTTTCTTCTATGCATTCAAGGAAATTGATAAAGAAATACACTTTCGATCAGAGATGAGGTTAAACAAAACTTTTCAAATAGTCTAGGGTCGATAAACAGGTCAGTTCACTGATAACAAGAAACTATCAAATCTTCTCAAAATGGGAATCTCTTTTCCATTAGACCAAGTAAACCTAGCTCGTTCAAAAGGAAAGTCAACTAGACTTTGACTCAGAATGAAACCTGTCATTAACCGCATGCCAGTCCATATCCCCTTGGTTGTCAGAGCAGTAACAAGTCACGTTATAATCACTACTCTCCATTGAATGAACCTTCCACTTTTTAACATCCTCTTACAGCTTATCCCAAAAGGACCAGAAATAGTGGAAAAGTCCTTTTGAATCGATGTGAGCATGAGAACAAAAAGAGATGGAGAAGCAACCCCTGAGAGAATCCTTCAGTCCCACCACCCTCCTTTCCCATATGACTACACCCAACCTGTTTTGCCAGCAGCTTGCAAGAAGAACCAATCAACCATTTTACAACCCACAAAAGTATTAAAATTCGTAATTTCCAACTTCGACTCTTGAAATGTCATCACATCCGCCATATACTTCACCTCTTAACAATGTCTTCAAGATGTCATTTTTGTTATAGAGAACTAACAGAATCTTCTCTCTCCCTCTCCCACATTTTCTCCTATTCTCCTTCAGGGTGTCCAATGGTGGTAGGGAAGGCCAAGTGAATGGCCTATATAAGGGTATCATTTGCCAAGGGTACAAGTTTCCTGATAACAACGATAGCAAAAATAAAGTCCCTTATCCCAACTAGTTGGGGTCAGCAGAATGAATCCTGCTCTGCCATTCAAATCTACAAAAATCTTTACTTATTCAAGTTGAGGGTTCATATCTCCCGACAAGGAAAATCTTGACATTAACTTTTCTCCATCTTTGCAGCTTTGAAGCTCTCACCTTTGCTAAAATTGGTACTTCAGAACCCTAAACCGTGACAAACATGCTACAAAGGACCAGAAACCTTCCTTCCACATGGAATTGTTCCCTGTAATCTCCCTCTTCCGTCATCATCTCTTCCGACTTCTACAGCATTCGCATTGACTGGTTGACGAACTCTAGCTATTAACACCCTCTGATAGGCTTTTAGATGTATAGAAAAATTAATTGGTTTAAAATTGCCTTAAGTTTTGGGGCTGCATGGCGCAGTTCGTTGGGCCCCAAACAATTATCCTGGGTGAGCTTGAATCATTCTTTATAGCGAAGGTTGTGAGCCACATATTGGGAGGTTTGGTAATTTATACTTTCTGGTGGCTAGAAATATCAAAGCTTTATTCGGATAGTGAGCTGGTATCGCTCGCCGAATTCTACACCTAACAAATCTGGTATGGGATTTGGAGGACTATCATCTCCAAAAGGAAGATGGACATCAGAAGTGCGGCATAAATGATTACAACAATTATACAATTATATACATTAAAATCTACAATTTTACATTACTTTTTTCGAATTTACATCTAACTAAAATTAATACAATTACATCTTCCTTGGATCTAAACCTTTAGGAAGACCTAACCCAACTCACGTTACCGCTACGCTACTCTCACGACCAAGTCTTCATTAATTACCTGCAAAACACGGTATACACATGCACCAAGATACATATGCATACAAGAAAACTTAATGAGGTTTTCATCTCAGTAAGAAATCAACCACGGTACAAAACATACAAAACGATATGATTTTGAAAGTACATAACAGCAATAATGAAAGAAATCAGTTTAAGCATGATCGTTGAAAAATAGATAAATCGTGCAATTGATGAAATTCCAACTTAGAGAATACTGGAACACAATATAAGCATTCGGGTTATATATATATATACATATAGGGCACGAACAACTAGTGCTGATCCCTTGTCATGGTAAAATATATTTTGTCACTTAGAGCATATCATATTAATTAATCACTCCAATGTCATGGTCGGGCCAGGATACACAACCATTGAAGATGACTAAAACCCTCCATCAAAAGGATGACTCTCTATATAAACCCTTTTCATTGATCAGATGGACACTCCCGTCACTTGCAAGGATTGTTTCACGTATCTTCCTTTTGATGCCCAGAACATATAAATATCTCAACATATGCATATCAATCTTTCTGATATCGGAAGCTAACCATTACGCCCTAGGGTGTCACCTTCCCGGGGTTCACCAGAGTAAGGGCCTCACCCACCATGGGCCAACCTAGGCTAGGCACCTCTTCCCCTACCGGTATACAAAACCGTTGTTGAAATATAAATAATTCATATACATATTATCTAGCTTTAACATCAGATCTAGAGTTTGCAATTATACCCAAAACATTTAGCATATAAAAGAATTAATCAAAAAAAACAATTCAAAACACATGTTTGAATAACACTTGGAAAACAGTAAAATCGAGTAATCGTAGACGTAAATGCATGCACATCCGATTCCAAAAACATGAGATCGTATATTCAAAGTAAAGACAGAAACTAATCTCTGAAGAACTCGTGAACATATCTTAAAATGACATAGAACACTTTAAAATATGGATTCAAGCATGCAATGTTGAAAAACTGCTTTTCTACTTATTTCAATCCTCAAACCAATTAAATGTGCTTAAAAGCCCTTAAAACCACTAGGAAAATGAATCTAGATCAGGGTTGAACATTAAAACATTGAAACTTACGTTGAAATCTCAATATATGATTTCTAACTAGGTTTCCTAAGCCTTAAATCTCTTCTCTTCTTTGATAAAATCTCCCTAGTTGAGCCTCCTGAAGGTTTTTGCTCCATTCCCAATGTATGAACATAATGAGAATTCCTAATAACCTATATTTATATATCTATGATAATTCCTAATCGAACTCCAACTAGCCCTACCTTATTTATTTCTAATTACCAATTCTAACCTTATTAACATAAAGAAATACCCCTAATGCTTATTAAGTTCTAAGATACGCCTAATAATAATAATAATAAACACAATTAAAATCACGATTCCCAAAGCTCCCCCTTTCATCGGTGAGGTGTCGGCGACTTGTCGGTCCACCGATGGTTCGTCGATGACCTTTTGTCGGTCCACTGATGGATGTCGGCGAAAGCTCACAAAACTCTTTATCATAGGGTATCGTCGGCGAGTATTGGTTGGTCCGTCGATGGTTCGTTGGCCAAGAGGAAAAGCACAAAATTTAGGTTTTATGAATAGTCATCAATTGGATTAGCATAAAAACTATACCACAAGCTTAAACACATTGATGATAGCAACCAAAGCTTCAAAACAGTACCTTATTTACCTGAATATCATTTAAGTAAATGTCCACGTATTTTTATTTCTCCATTTACTTTAGATATTACAAGTATATAAGGGAATACCCCCCATTTGAATCCAATGAAAATGGTTTTAGACCCAAATTCTAAATGAGTAAAAGGTCAACTTTCCATTTTAAGAACCAAACCCTGTTTTTTGGATTTGGGACAAAACCATGATTTTTTGAGTAGGGATATTTCTAGCCAACATTTGAGGTCCATGATTTTTACTCTACCTAATCATACTATGACATGATTAAATACCAAAAGGCCGGTAGAGAAAACATTATATCATGGTCTTTAAAAATAGTTTATTGAAAAGTTAACGTTTTCGGACTTGGTCAAATTTTCACTCTGTTCCGTTGGGATTCTGTTCCTTACATGATAAATACGAATGGTGTATGATACTAGATCTGAAATGTAATTATATGATATTGTGATCATTGATGATTATTTATCTATGATAACTTTATTATGACACTTGAGAATGAAGAGTAGGTGAGATTGTCTTCTATGTTTTAGACATGATGTGAGTTATATATGTATGATTAAGCAATACGAAAGGATAGACAATACTATTACCACTTAATTAACCATCTACGATTCGGCTCATTACACCTTAAGTGCCCAAAAGATCCACTACCATTAAATGAGCCTACTTTGTCCATCATAATAGCATTGATAGGAAAATAAGTTTGGGGCACCAATATGATTCTATGTTACTAAAATTGAATTTTGAGACGGAGTAGCTCAACATCTTGTGTGATTCATTTGAGGCATCTATGCTGGCAGCTAATGTGGGTCAACCACATAATTATCTTCAACCTCCCCCCTATCCCCAGCACCCACACCCTATGCACCTCCCTGTTCAGAAGCCATATTTTCTGTATTCGTAGTGCCACTCTCAGGGTTACAACTATAGGCAATGCACCAGTCTTGCTGGATCCCAGCAATTTTTTCCAGCTAGCTACCTGACTGTGGCTTCCTTTGTTAACCATACTGTAACGGGGAAAGCTGGAAATGTACATAACAACTCACACACTTCTACGGATAGGAATTTTTCCAGAGGCCAATTGCCAGCCACCAGAATGGATCGGGCATCACCACATTCAATGCATCACTAGGCTTGCCCAATGTAAAATTTGCATGAGTTTGCATATGCATGATCTTGCTGTGAGTACCAGTAATTGTTGTTAAGATCATTGAGAAAATGGTATCTGTTTTCATGCGTCTTTCGGATTGCATTTCTTCCCATGCTAACTGTTTGCTATCCTAGTTGCTTTTTCGAGTCATAATTCGACTGTGCAAAACAGATTATACGTAGATGATATCCTGACAGTATTCATTTCGTATGCTCCTGATTCACTCAAATTTTTTGTTCCAGACTTACCTACAGCGATCTCTGCCTTCAGATACCTGAATCCAAGTTTAGGCAGTGTTTGTTAAATACACTGGGTATCCTATTTAAGTTGATGGGTTCATATTATGCGATCATGAGCTTTCGGCCAGAGAAGAAGGTAATGAGAAAGTCATTATGCTTAATTGCTATTGCTTCTTTTTAATGTTTAGTATGTATTGATTTCAGCTTATTGTTGGTTATGAATCTTTGATGATTCCTTTAAACTTTATTTAGGTTCATATTAATAATTGTATGGTGAAATTTAGTCTTAATGAAGGGAGTTTATAAGTAACAAAAGTCTATACTGCTCTTAGTGAGAGAGTAGGGCATAAAATTGGTGGTCCTATTATTATGATAACCGAAAATATGAATGTCTGAACACCATCAATAGAGTTACTTCATGTAGGTTTTTTTTTCTTCATGAAGAATATTCTTTACATAACAGTATCTTAGTTATCTTGATATTGACAGTTCTTTTCACTTCTTTGGATATTGTTCTAAACAGCACAATACTACTCCGTTCATATTCTGCATAACTAATCATGTGTGATGTGGTATTACAATTTGGAAATTACATGCATACATGGTTCTATATGATAAACAATCTATTCACAAGTTCACTTATCTCAACTAGTCAACATGATTCCTTTCTACCATCCCAATTTTCCAACAAGCATATCTTATGATTGATTTTGTCATTTCAAATCTTTTCTGACGAATTCCATCTTGGTCATATTCTATCCTCTGGCCCTTTTGGATCCTTCAACTTGCACCACGTTGCACCTTCTCATAAGCGCTGCTGTAGATTTCTGTTTGACATGGCAAACAATCTCAACCTTCTTTCCTTTACCTCTTACTAGGGTAAGCATCCTCATCCCAACTATGCTCCTTGTCGAGTGTATTGCTTCTTAATTGTCTAACATTCTGCTCCATATGATGGATGCCATAATTGATGATTAAATAGCAAATGTTGGCCATATTGCATACATTCAAAGCGGAAAATAATTTTTAACCTTAGGAGAAAACTTTCGCAATTAAATCTAAATCTTTGTTGTGAGCCATAAGTTTTTTGGCCGTCATAAAATAATTAAGTGATTGTAAAGTCTGATGCATTTAATGTGGGAGTATATCTGATAAAAAAATGCTGCTAGATTTTGCTTCTGGTGCTTCCACTGTCAGTCCTTTACTCAATGGAGGTTTGTATTAGATTAGAAACTCCCAAAAAATTTCTTCGTAATTTTTTCTTGGATCCCAAGGCTCTGTTTGTTTTGCAGGAAAATAGGCGGAAAAAAAAAATATTTTTTTCGGAATTTTTAAAATTCCACATGTTTGTTTCAACAGAAAATTGAAAATTTCAGAACAATATTTTACTTAAATCCATCAAATCTCGGAAAACAACTTCCGGAAAAATATGGCGGAAGTTGTTTCCCATTAACAAATTGTTGCAGACTTCCACTCTTCTCGTTCTCCCCCTCTCTATTTCTCTCTTTTTTTCTCCCCATCCCTCTATGATCTCCACACATCGTCTCTCTCTCTCTCTCTCTCTCTCTCTCTCTCTCTCTCTCTCCATGCGAGCCACTCATACTAGCTTCTCCCACTCTCTATTTCTCTCTTTTTTTTCTCCCCATCCCTCTATGATCTCCACACGTCGTCTCTCTCTCTCTCTCTCTCCATGCGAGCCACTCATACTAGCTTCTTGATCATGAACTCTATTTGGACTTGACAGTCGCCATGAATGACTAAATAGTAAGAGAACCGTCTGCTTTCTCTCTCTCCATTTGAACCCCCCCCCCTCTCTCAGTTGTGTTGCTACTATAAAGACCTGTTTGTTGTTTAGTTCAAAACCCAAACAGCAAGAAAATTTTTGGAAAGAAAATAATCATCGAAAAATTATTTTTACGAATTTTATTTTCTTTCTTTTATGGATTTTCCAGTGATTCAAACAGAACCTAAGTCCTTTTGTCAAACTTAGGGTGTGAAATGAGACACAAATTTTACCCGCATTTGCAATGAGTCTAACAATCTAACAGAGGATATAGCTCCAGATATAGTTGAACTGCAGAATAGATTGGCCTGTATTCATCCTATCCTTCACCTGGTGTCTTTCACCAAAATAAGGAGTGGAATAGAATTTTGACAGCCTAACCTTACATCATCCAGATAAGATATGGTGATGATGATGGTCAAGAATGTGACTATCTTTGAGGCCTTTATTTCTCCTCCCACTGCCCTATTATTTACATATCTGATCCTCTTACAGTCATCTTGTTCCCTTGTAAAGATCTGATGTTAAAATCAAGGTTTCAAGGATTGGTCCGATCCGGTCTGTACCGAGATCGGTCAAGACCGGTCCGGTCCCAAGCCACGATACAACTATTGTATCGTGAAGCTCTGGACCGGCTGGTATAACCGGTCCGGTGACTGGTACAACCGGTCCATATTTTTTTTTTTTAATTTTTGAATTGAACAGTCCAGACCGGTATTGATTTTTACCGGTCAGGCCGATCCAACAAAATTTTAATTTAAAAAAACAAAACAGGCAGTCCGCTTTTTTACCAGATTCAGACTGGACGGTACCGCCGGTTCGGACCGGTCCGGTCCCCGGTCCCTAGACTTTAAACCTTGGTTAAATCTCTGGAATAAGAGTCCGAAGCTCCAGTCATTGAAGTATACATTTCTTAGGGTCTTAATCAAAACATAGCTTTGCATATTCCCTTAGTCATGAAGCTGGTGGCGAGAATTACAGGATGCATTTTTCTCTATTTTTTTCTTTTGTGAATCTCATTTTACTTGTCCTCCTGATTCCATCTTGCTAATTAGTAGATCGTGCTGACGATCCAAATTTTTCCTTATCTATGCATAGGTAGTTATGCACCTTGGTATCTCCTGATTCTTTATCTGTTATGTGTATTTTTTCTTGGAATTTTGACATATTTGTTTCAGGATTCAGAATGTAGGACTTTGAGTATAAAGCAGAAGCAAAGTGACATCTCTGGGTGTTCTGGAGAGGTTCAACAGGTTCATGCAGTACCAGAAAATGATTCCCAAGCAGGGAACGGCGGTCTATCAGAATCTGTCAATAGAGTACCTGTTTCCACCTCAGAGAAGGAAACTATGACAATTACTCCATCTGGAACTGCTGCATCCATATCCATAGAGGAACGAGTACCAGTTAATGAGCTGAGGGATGATGATAATGCAACATCAAGCAGTGAGTCCCCATGGGATCAGCTGAGAAGTGATGCTACAGCATTTGTTTCACAAACTTTACAAAGGGGGTGCAAGAACCTTTGGCAACTTACAACAAGTCGTGTATCTGTATTGCTTTCTTCTTCTGCTGTTTGCACAACCAGCATGCACCAATTTTTGAGAAACTATGAAGATCTGAATGTCTTTATCTTGGCCGGGGAAGCTTTCTGTGGAGTTGAAGCAATTGAGTTCAGGCAGAAATTGAAGATTGTTTGTGAAAATTATTTTACAGCTTTTCATCGGCAAAATATACATGTACGTCAACTAAATGATTCACTTAGGAATTTGTTATTTGATCAGAATTTTTTGAGAATTGTTGCTCATTTGCATGATTTACTCTAAGAATCTGCTATTGTGCAAGAATCAACAAGTAGAATGTTATCAACCCTCGTAGACCTTTTATGATGCATTTTGACATTGACTAAATAAGTGGATACTCTATTTATTTTTCTATGAAACCCAATTTCAATAATGAAGTTAATATATACAATATGTAAATGGAACATCACGTAGATGATTACACACACCACCACTCCCTTTTTTAGTTAATCATAGATCACATTCTGACCAATTTATAAATTCTACCACTACATCTCCAAAATCAAATAAGAAACTACTCCAACTAACCAACAATATGGTCAAGCTTTTACAGTATACATCGTTGGTCTATACTATCATCTATATCTTCTGCACATTTTGCTTGTCTGACACATGCAGACTGCAACACATACTAGTGATAGAAAATTAGTAAGGTTTGGTTTTTCTCTGCCAGTTTTGGAGGCAGTATCACTTGCATGGATAAGTATTAACATCTATGCAATAAAATAATTCAGCGTTAATAGAAGGTACCGAAAAACAAAGTGGTATCGCTTACATGTCAACTGATACGCTGTCAACACAACTTAATTCTGGTGTATGTTGCTAGTGTACTTTTCATCTTGATATGCAGCATGTGATTGTTTCAAAAAGTTCACTAACCTGATTCCAGAATTGTCATGATAATTTGAAAATTAATTGGTTAGTTAAGTAAGTGCATTGTTGTAAAACATTATCTTGCTAATGACAGAATGTGACTAGTTAAATATTTGTAATTTGTTCTACCTGTAAAAAAGTTTGATACAGCAATAAAAATCTCTTTTCTCAACTTCTTACTTGCTTGTCTAATGTGCAGTTCCCAGATGTTAATTATGATATACTACTGAATCATTAGATGCAAACGGGCAGTTGCAAGTCTGAAATTATATCGGTTTGGGGACAACAAATCGAAATCCAATCAATCGTTAAGAACCCTAGTAAAGATGAAGAAATTTGTTAGCAGCTTCCCAGAAGACAATAAAAACCTTGTTTCAAATCTGAAAATCAATCTACAATTGACTTACAAAGGGGTTTCCTTGTTGATTTTCCAGTCGTTGTAAATTCATCAAGTCCTCGTAAATCTATTTCCATTTTTGTAAATTAGGAAGATATAGATGATGTGGAAATGATTTCTGGCTTCCAAGTGTTTGCTTTCCCTGAATGCTTTTGCAATCCTTCACAAAAATTCCGAATTCATCATTAATAAGGGATGAGTTATCTATTGACTTTGCATGTCATTTCATCAGGATATGGTTATCTCATTCTTTTAATTTGCATGAAATCAATTGATGTCACCATTCTTCTTTCATGTATATAAGTTTTTGACTGTTATATTTAGCCTGTAGAATGAGTAGTTATTCTCTATTTTGACTGTTTCAACAATGCACCCATATTTAATGTTGTCTGATTTCACATTCCAGTTGTAGCTGGAAATGAGACTGAAGTCATTTTATACTGTCCAGGCACTAAAGATGGTTCTGGAGAAGGAGAATTGGATGAGAATGACATCAGATACAGTCCAAGTTGTTAGTTTTGCAGGCCTTGTTGGTGATGGAGCGCCATTAATTGTTCCATCTGATGCTATCCGGCTGCTTCATTCTAAAAGATCTACGCAACCAGTAGAAACTGGCATACAAAGAAATGGATTTGCTCATTGGCTAAGAAGTGGAAACTCATTTTTCTTAAAATTGACTTATAGTTCTAAAGAACATCAAAACTCCTCCCTACAACTTTCTGGGGAAACGTTCTCTGGGGCAACTGATGAAAAATTTGGTGACATATTTCACAATGATAATTTCAGTCCAAGAAACAGTAACATGAATCATGTGAATGGCAATCATTCCATCTTGGAAGATGAAAATGAAGATCTTCATGCAGACTTTATTGATGAGGATAGTCAGCTCCCAAGTCGTATGTCTAAACCCAATTTTCCAAAAAATCAGTCTTCTCATTTGAATGATGAAGATATCACAACACAAACAGGATCCTCACTTTCTCTTCTAAGGTGAAATTCTCTACGTTACATTTCCAACTACGTTTCATATCTTTCAATGTGTTAAGCTGAGTTATCCATACAAATTAGGTTAATGGACAAATATGCAAGGCTCATGCAAAAATTAGAAATAGTCAATGTTGAATTCTTTAAGGTATGTTCCAACATACTACTTTTTTTCTTCTTTTTTTTTTTCATTCTTTTGTAGTCTATTAATGCATTTTAAATGATGCTTTTCGTTTGTCTCTATTTCTCATTAAGTAGATTCTTGCAGGGGATTTGCCAGTTGTTTGAAGTTTTTTACTATTTTATATTTGAATCATTTGGTCAACGAGACACATATCCTAGTGGAAAAGGCTTAACCGACTCTATAAATCGTAAGGTTCTTTTTTTTTTTTTTTGGTTATGCTTAGTCTATCTCATTTGATGCTTGTATATTTTTACTGATCTCATGTTGATCAAGATTACTTCTATATTTCAAGGATCACACCATTTTCTTTCTGGTGCTCAGATCGGTTGAAGACTACCTTATCTAGAATAGCACAAGATTGTGACCAATGGATAAAACCCCAGACAGTACCATTTTCTCCATCTTCACCCACATCTTTAAATACACCATTCACTCATATGGATGTGACACCTACAAGTCCTCCCAGCACAACTTTTGGTCATGCACCAAGTACTTCATTTGGGCTCAAGGTATTAGTCTATGTTGTGGACAAGGTTTACATTTTATGCTTTCTCAATTTGGTCATTTTCTATTGCATATATTCCTTTAGATTGTTGAATTTACATTTTTTTTACAGTAAATGTTATCACGTACCTGTAAAATGTAATCTATAGATACAATAACAACAATAAAATGACTTATGCCAACAAAATATAACCTATGAATCAGAAATATATATATATAGCATGATGTCCAGTTAAATCTTATCCAGGTTTCTCGTTTCAATTTTTGTGGTATCTGGAATAAACATGCCGGGAGTTTTATTTATTTTTTTAATGTTTTTCTCGCATGTATGTTTTCCTCCTGATAATGCTGAGAAGTGAAATCCTCTCTGGATGGGCAATAGTTGAAACTTGTCCTATCAGTTTTACTAGGAAGGATAGATAGACAGATAGCAAGCAATATATGATGGATCTGACTTACTCAAAAATCTGTTATATGTGAATGCTTCACGAGTTTTGTTTATTTTTTTAATGAAAATATGAGATCGTGTAACTACCTGAAACAAAATGATATTATGAATTTAAAAGCTTTAACTAATTTTGTCACTGTCACAGGAAAGGTGTACAGGTGCTGAGACTGTATCTCTTGTTGCTCGAATATTACATAAATCTAAAGCTCATCTTCAGTCAATGCTTCTGCAAAACAATGCAGCTATAGTTGACGATTTCTATGTGAATTTGGTGTGTCTCTTCCTGTAACTATTAGAAACATCGATAGTCATTTTAAGTTTAGTTATGTTTATTTATTTATTTATTATTATTAATTTTTTTTTGTGTCTCTTTCCTGTAACTATTAGAAACATCCATAGTCATTTTAAGTTTAGTTATTTTTATTTATTTATTATTATTTTGTGTAAGGTGCACTTAATCATGTTCGTTATCATTGAGTATTTTTTTTTATTTATTATTATTTAATTTTTTTTGTGCTACTGGTTTATAGGTTTCCACAATGTTTTCCTAATACTTTTGTTTTTTAAGGTTATCTATGTTTGAGTGGAAATGATAGAAGACAATTGCGGTTTTTGTCAGGTGGATACTGTACCAGATCTTACAGAGCACATCCATCGGACGACTGCAACATTGCTTCTTCATATCAATGGGTAAATTCATGTTAACTTATAGCTTAGTGGATTGTTTTAGTGAGAAATATTTTATGCTTTAGTTTAACCGAACCGGATATAGTTTGTGCTTTAATTTCAGTGAATAATACACATTAATCTTTTTAGCTTCTAAATGAGATACTTTTATGATTTATGTTGCACTTAGTACCTCAAGGGGTCAATTTATCTATAATGTTCTAATATGTTATAGCTTCCAATCATGCTGTCTGATGATGACGTCTTAATTTAAATAATCATGCTGTAAGTTGTGAAATGATATATTTGTTTATTTGACCAATTACAAGAGACTTGTCACAAGAAAGCAGGAAAGAATGTATAAAGGCATATTTGCAAAGAGAGGAAAGACGGATAGAAGTGATGTAATCATTGCTACACTTATTTTATAGTCACAATCACCTCACTTTTTGGTAGCTGATCTGGCTTGTTAGCCAATCTTAACACTTTCAAGAAAAGTGATGTTCACTGAAAGCACCGTGGTTTGGATATCTCTTAAAACTTGAGATCCAAGAGCTGATCCCTGATTTACCAATAAATAACAGTTCTCGAATTTCCTTCATCCAAGTTTAGGAAAATTGAAAAAATATTGCTGATCTCAAGCGATGAAGTATAGATAAGGTTTCAGCTAATAGTTTTCGAATTTCCTTTATCCAAGTTTAGGAAAATTGAAAAGCTCTTGCTGATCTCAAGCCATACGAATGGAAGATTATCAAGATTTTTTTTTTTGGCAATAAAACTTTCAAGCTAACCTTCAGTACAATAGAACATTTAATATACTAAAGGGCAATAGTGTTTTTTCCTTTGTTGTTTTAATTAAATATTTATTGAAAAGATGGTAATTGCTCTAACTTGTTTCACTCAATTTTTACTTTCGTGAAGCAAGTGCCACCTACTAGTAAATCACTAACAAAAACAAGAATAACAGCCATAGGATTTGACAGTTATTATCTTCATATGAAAATTAATGCTAGGGCAAATAGTTAATGAGAATGGCTCAGCTCCTGACTGCATTACTAGTTACTCTTTACCTTCTAGAGTTGGAAGCTCTTGGAAATGGTAAGTCAAAGAAATGCCTGAAATATGGAGAAGTAGAGTCACTACTCATGAGCTCAATTCTCTCTATTTTATTGCCTCTACGTATTTTCATGCACTTCGATTCGAAAAGCGAAATACATTAACAAGAGTCGTTCTTCCAACAGAGTCCTACTTCAATGTTAGAGCAAGACATGACACTTAATTCGGAAAAAAACAAAGAAAAGTCTTATTTTTATGGCACAGAATCTTCATTTGCTTCACAGTCGTTATCATAGAAAAATGGGAGATGGATTTTACAAATTCGCAAGTTTTAAGCTTCCAACTCTTTTATCATATTGGGTCATACTAGTAATGTGTTTTAAGTCATCTAAATTCCCAAAAGCGTCACCTGATCACGTGAAGTATTTGTATCACGCATGGGTCTCAAAGTGATTAATGGTGATAGGACCAGGGTTTGGGAAGTTGGTTAAATTGATGCTGGAATGCTATTATATCGATTATGAATATTAGCGCTTTTGCAAAAAATTTCACTGTTAGCCATGCTTTGCTCTTGCACAGATCTTTGTTGGATACAGCAGTGCAGGATTGATTCTTTGTGTTGTATTTTCATCTCGAATTCTTTCCATATCCTTGTGGCCTTTCAAAATTATAGTGGGTGCCCATAGGGTTCTGCGGATAGCACTTTCGGAGTGGAGGCATTGTTTAGGATGGAACTTTTCCATTGGAATTTCTTTGGGTATGACTAGGAGTCTAGTGACGAGACCTAATATTCTCCTTGGTTTCGGGTTGGATTTGAGACTCCAAATAAGGTCTAGATTGCAAACCTTTTGGTATCTTGTCATTTTCATTTTAGTGGATGCTTGCTCCATTGGTCTTTCCCCAAGGATGTAGTCACTTAATAACAAACCTCATATATGTGTTATCTTCTTTCTCGTTCTATCTAGGTTTCCAACTTTTCATGGTTTCTTCAACATTCCACTCTATGGTCACAGCTGTTGCAACACTTTGGAGCATCTTAGATATGGTATAGGTTGTAAAGAAGAGTTTTAGGTTGCTGCAAATTCTGGCCATAAGCCTCAAGCCGGATTTTATGGTGCCTTGCAGTGGAAGATAAAACCTTAGGGCTGTTAGTTGAAGAACAGTAAAGGAATGGTTCTAGTTATGTTTTGTGGATGGAATACTTTAGTGTTGAACAGTGATTTTTGGTTTGTTCTATGACTGAACTTTGGTTGAAATAGAAGAACATGTCAGGAGCAGTAGTTTGTTTAGAATAGTTTGGAAGAGACTATGATCCGCCATGGCTTATGTAATCTAAGTAAAGGCTAATATGAATACTTTCACTCTACTTCAAATTTACGTATGATTGTGAAATATTCCCAGAATCGATTTTGAATATCACTTGAAAAAAGTGATGTTCCCAATGCTTTTCATGAAATTAATTTGATGCTAAATTAAAAGGGCTGCATCGATGTTTTGATGCTGTGATCATATCATAGTTAATCTCATAAAAGTATGATGCCTTTGGTATTTTGGAAGATTGTGCTAGATGCATGTGCTGTCCTCTTGGAAATCTCCTGTTTATGTAATTGGTTTATTTTTTGGAATAGATCTATTTCTAAGAAAATCTGGGACTGGGTCCTTAAAAAGGTGGAAAAGAAGCTAGTTGGGGGAAGAAATTATTTTTTTTATTCTCAGGTGGTTTGGCAACTCTGATCAGATGTTCTTTGGCTAGCTTCTCCTCTTACGTAATAACTATCTTCAGGATGCCAGTGTGTAGCTGATTCAAAGGATGCAAGAGAGTTTTTTTAACAGGTAGAGATTGGCAATTTATGTTTCCCTTGGTGAAATGGAGCTTAGTGCGCAGACCATTGAAATCTGGAAGGCTGGCTATTAGAAGAGTGAGGTGGATGAACCTTGCTTTTTGGGAGTGAGATGGTTTTGGAGATTCTCTTAATAGGAGAATGCCGTGTGGACAAGGGTCACTTTTAACAAGTTTAGGAATTTCTTTTATTGGTCTGGATGGGGTGGAATTGTAGAAATGCCTTCGAGTCCTTATTGTGGTGGAGTTTGGAAATGTATTATGAAGGTGCATGAGGATTTCCATAAAGAGTCATATTTTTTGCGGGGAATGGAGATAAAATCAGTTTTGGGAGAATGATTAGAGTGGCTAGGAAAGTTCTGTCAGTTATGCCCTTGCTTATATTGTCCAGTTCCTTTATGAAAGAAAAAGTGGCAAGGTGATATGGAAGCCTTTGTTTATCAGAAATCTCCTTATGGATGCTACTTGCTTTTAGCTAAGTTGGAAGAGGTGATTTGGGTGGACGGAGAGAAAAATAGCTGGGTCTTGGGAAACCAGGGCAGTTCTCTATGAAGTCTTTTTACTTATTGGTAATCAGTTAGGAACTTATGTTCCAATTTAGTTAGGAGTGTTCCTCCTAGAGTTGAGGTACTTGCTTGGTACCTGCGTTTTTGACAAATTATTAATGGGAGATGGGCTGATAAAAAGGGGATGATGTGTCATAGTAGATGTTTCTTGTGCAAATCTGATTCTTAATCTCGGAGCAATTTTATATGCTTTGTGGTATGTCAAGAGATGTATAGGCTTTCCCACTCTTTGTGCGGGGTTTCTTGGGTATTGGTCAGAGATCCTTGTGCCTTATTTTTGTGTCGGGAGCCTGGTCATTCGTATAAATGGAAATACTATTTGGAAAATGATTTCTCTTTAAATCTGCTAGGGCATTTGTAAAGAAAAAAAATCCTAGAATATATAACTGTGTTAAGCACACTCTTCTGGTATCCTGTTGCAAAATCGGTCGAAGTACTATTGAAATTTTTTGAGCAATTGTAAAAAAGAAAATATTGCTATGGTGATCTTCCTATAGGTAAATACAATAAATAAATAAATAAAATCCTGCAAAAGTTCACCATTTTTTGTTGAAATTTAAAAACATGTCCTCAAGACCACTTTCTTGAAATTTAAAAACTTGTTCTCAAGTATTATTGTGTATATCTTATGATATTGTTTTTGTTTGGATTAAGATTTTAAGTTTCAGCCAAAACCGATACAACTTGGCCAAATCGTGTTGGTTTTGAAGGTGGCTGATACAAACCTATTGATAAAGGTATCAAACGATACTTATCAAATTGCCTCTATTTCTTAATGGCTCCGGCTGATACCCAATACCGAGGTTTAAAGTATCGGTTTTGGATCGGGAATCAGCCCCCTCCAAAATTGGTACTAGTTGGTACATATTGGCCAATATGAACCGGGAATTAGCCAAAATAGAGGCTACTGATAAAGGTATTGGTCGACACCTTTGCCAGTAGATACGTATCTGTCACCCTCAAAACCGATGCGACTTGGCCGAGTCATATGGATTTCGGCCAATACTTGAAACCTTGCCCAATGCGTATTGACCAATATGTACCAATGGTATCAGTTTTGGAGGGGGTGATACCCATTCCAGAAACGATACTTTAGACCTTGACTTGGACTGACGTCATTGTGATTAAGTGGCTTGATGGAGCATCTTCATCACCATTTTCATTCAAAGAACTTGGGACAATTGTGCTGTTTCTTGGAATAGAAGTGGTAAAATCCAAGGAATGCATCCACTTTTCCCAAGAGAAGTATGTAATTATGTTATGTTATCGATCTACTTGAGAGAATTTTTTTGGTGCAAAACTAGTCCTCACTCTTAAGTACCAGAATTGTAAATGAGTAAAGGGAGAGTTGTTTGATGATCCTAGCCAATGGTGTAGACTAGTTGGTATACTCGTTTATTTAATAGTAATTCGGCTTAATATTTCTTCTCTGTTTGGGTTTTAGTCAGGTTATGCATTATCATTGAGTATCACACTGGGGTTTCGTCGTATGTACTATGAGAAATCCAGGACAACAACTTTTATAGCCTAACAACCATACAACCATTTGTTGGTTTCATGTGTCCTGACTTTATTGGGCCAGTTCTCCTTTATATAGAAAGTTCATTACTTCGTACCAAACTTTTGTTGGAGGTAATCTAGTCGCATAGAGAAGTGAGAGAAGGGGGGGTAGCAGTGGAAGGTTACAATGTCAATGTCTAGTTAAAAATCTGAAAATACAGGGCAATTGCCTACATATTTTCAATAACCAAGCAGCTTCATACTGTTACATACCGCCAACAATCTTGGCTTCCAGAAAAGAACAAAACATATTGAGGTAGATTGTCACTTATTCGATTACCAAAAAAAAAAATTCACTTGTTCATGAGACAGTGATGAACGGGATTGCGTCATCTGGAACCAAAGAAACATTATTTTTTACACTTCTATTACCTAATCCGCTGGGAATGCATCCTTTGTTCATTTTTATATCGCATTATTCATATCTTGGAGTGATAAGAACTTTAACAGGTATGTTGATCGAATTGCCAATGCAAAATGGGAGCTAAAAGAGCTTGGACTAGAGCATAATGGGTATGTCTCCTTAGAATATTCTTTTTTAGTTACGATGGCATTATTAAATTCATCTAAATCTTGCTGATATTAGTATTTAGATATGTGCTAAAGGTATTATAAACTGCTCTTCTTTACTTCAGCATTAACTTCATGTAAAATATCGTATCTCAAATTTATCATTTATTTTAGTGATTTTCCTGTCGTCTGCAGCAATCTAAGAAACATGCAGGCCACCATTTCTGTCATTTACTTTCTAATGATGATGATTTTCTAATGTGAAGTCCAACAGAATAGTTTGTAAATGCATATTTTAGTCTAACTTATGCATAAAATCAGAAGACTTTCAAATCATTTCGCACTTGTATGTGTGCCATTCATGAATTTATATCTCCGCACATATAGGCAATCCTTATCATGTCACAGCAAGTACTCCAACATGATACTACAACATGTATAAGCAAATACATGTACCTCAAACAAACACGCACATAAGAAAGTTAAGTCTTTCTTCATCCAACTTCCACTTCTTACAATCCTTTTTTATCAGAATTAAATTTATGTTACCGATTAGTATTGTTCTCTTATGTGTCTTTATTATTTTGTATTGTGCAACTTTGCAGGAGCAAGCTTGTCATATCATATTATGATTTAATGACATAAAAGGGAGAGCTAGGTTCCGCTAGCCATAATTTACTATATCATTTTCACTCTTTTTTCTTCTTGTATGGTCGTCTTCTTCATCTTCTTCCTTGAAAATTCTCCTTGTTAACTTGGTAATCGAGTAGAGACCCAATATTTCCATTGTTGGTTGCTGGTGTCATCGCCTGCATAATTATTTTTTTTTATCACCTGCATAATGTCCTGACATTATCTGGCCTTGTGGACAATTTCAGCATTATATACTTCTGTTTATTAAGAATCTGTTACTGGATAGAATTCGATTTTTTAGGATATTTATGAGTTTTTTTGATCATTTTGTGGACAAAATTTTAAGAAGTTGTTACAAAATTATAATTTTCCAGTAATCATAGAGATTCCAATTGGATTTTTTGATAAAGCATCGTGGCAGTTTTTCTTGCAAACTTTTTTTCATCACACTTGTGTATATCTTATTCACAATGTTTTAAAAATCGTGTGGTTTACATCTTAAATCATATGATTCAAATCAAATCACATGAAAAATGAACGCATTAAAGTTGCAAATAATATCTCATAATATGATTCAAAATTGAATTGTAAGATTCTAATTGGAAATTGCTCGACTCGAACGAATTGTAAAATCCAACTAGCAACGAAAACTTGTTCAAACCATGTTCCCTGTTTCGCAATTTGTTAACTTTTAACTTTTGTCCGAAATTTTCCTCATGTTAGTAATTCAGAAAAGACCTACCCCGCTTATAGTTGTCTTTTGCCTCAAAATTCAATTCTACAAGAGAGTGTTTGTGGGATTTGGGGTTGTCTTCTTTTCTACAAAACCTATGCCTAAAATATTTAAGTCTCACATTAAACCATCAAGTTACATGAGGTTTGTTTCCAAACATTCAATGGTTAAGATGCATCATTTGGAGCCAACTTTTGCATGACTCGTACAAGCAAAACATTTACCTACTTTAATTCTTCTCTTTTGTGGGGCTTTCTTTGCAAGTTAATTGTTACAGTATATATATACACATATTGTGATGTTGATCTAGTTTTGTATGAGGTACATATGTGAAATCTTCCCAGAATCAAACTTTCAATGATTGTCTAAAGCTCGTTTTTTTGCTTCAGATTTTTGTACTTAAGGACCTAGCTTTCTTTGAGGATGGGGAAAATTTGGAGTTTGGAAGGAATATTCCAGTCAAATTCCCCCTGCCCTCCTCCCTTTTATATTTAAAAAAAAATGCAGTAGCATTTTTGGAGTGTTGATATTGCATTTGACAAATTATATATATGAAAGTGATGGATGAAATTCATTAGATAGAAATCAGAGAGTTACAAACATGAGTTTGAGATGATAATAGGGGTTGATAACCAGTATGATGGATTCTCATTCCAGACTCATAAACCTATCTCGGGCTGCCTTTTGAGTGATCCATTGCACACTTCATTATGTTCCCTGCTAATATGTTGAGAGGAGATGTTCGAGAACTCTGTTACCGCTTGCCTTATATCTTCCTTAATAATGTCAATTTCAGGCCTCACTTTGATAGGACCACCAATATACTTGTGATATGAGTCTTTGAGTCACTTAGAACGCATACTTCTAAAGCAATTAGAGCTCTTTCAAGAGCCATCACTCACATATTAGAGCATTTGAAGCATTCGAAATCAGTCTACAGAATCCTGTCAGCATCTTATATATGGACCTGCAGGTGATCATTCCTATAGAGCCCTCTTCAGTGGTTGATTCCCACTCTGCATCTACGTGTATATGATATTCTGCTTCCATGTAGGTGATGCATCATCTTGCTTCTTATTCATTGATTGAGGTTGAGGAGTACAGTTAAAGAGAGTTTGCTGAACGTTTTTGATGTCTTGCCAAAATCTACCTGATCTTGCTGCAAGATGGAGAGAACTATTCAAAATTTGTTGAAACACAAAGCTATTTCTTTCATTCCATAAAAACTAGCATACAATCGAGACTACGGGTAGCACCTCTTTATGGGTTTCGAAGTTCTTGTGCTTGTGGTATAGTTGTCAGCCACCCTCCAATGGTGTTTCAGAATTTTGCTCTACCCTTAGTCCCACTGGAGAGAGAAGCCATACCATTTTTGCAAAATCACAATCTTGCAGCAGATGGGTCTATGTCTCCTTTGCTTACAGCACCTTAGGCATGTTTCATCTTGAATTAGCCTTTGGATAGCCCCAGGACTGGAAGAATCCATACATCATTTCCACAGATATTGATAAGCACATTAGAGACTACAAAAGTCTCCACATTCTTCTTGACGAGTTCGAGCTCAACATCTCACCCAACCTTGATGCCGATTTACAAACCCCAACTCATTTTCTGTTATGTAAGCTGATTTTACCATAAAACACCATTAGACATGTTATGAGAAGTTCTACCAGATTCATGTCTTTTGTCACTCTGGTCATCAGATCAATCATTTTACAAATTCTCTCCAAAGTGCATGATAGAGGTTTCGGAGATATGGGTTTGAAAGTAATCAACTGCAGAATCCAAGGGTCTACCCATATTCTTATTGACTCCCCATTGCCTACTATCCATCTGACTCCTTGTCTGAGGATAGCCCAGCCTAGTAGACTTTTCTTGGCCCGTGAAGGATTTTAACCCTATTTAACATCCCAGAAGGTTTCGTGGAGGAAATACCTACCTTTTGGGATTTTGACATGCGAGAGGAATGATTCGTTAATAGCTCTACCCTTACTTTGCTAGCATGGCCTATTAAATGTTACTAAGTCCCTCAATTCCACAGTACCCTTATCTCTTTTGTTGCAAAGTCACTTTGAACTGACCCAATGGATCCTTTTCTCTTCCTATTTTTGTCCCCACTAAAATTAGAAATTAAGGAATCAGGCTTACGATTTCTTGTTTTCTTTTGTATTATATATAAATCTCTTTAATTAAAAGAAGAGGAATTAGGCTCATGACGGAGTAATAAAAGTAACTTAAAACACAACATTGAGTATGTTGGGATAGCTGTGGCAACCACTTTGATAAGGACCCACTTTCCTGTTGAGGATAATAACATTTTTCCACCCTTTCAATTGTTTCCATATCCTTTCTCGAATATTAGCAAAAAGATCCCTTCCAGCTCCCTTCAGGCATTTTCTGGTACTTCTCATGGTCTTGTGTAAATTTTACTTCTACGGAAGCACCATGGGGTATTATTGCTGAAGAACAAGGCTAACTTTTAGAAGTTACTCTTCTATGCAGATGTTTTCTCATAGATTGGAAGGATATCCAATAAGCAGCGGCATTCATTTATAGTTTTCACAACAATGATGCTAGCTCAGTTAATGCCTGAGCTCAGCTCACATGAGCCGAGCTTGAGCTCAATAATTAGGCTTACAAGCCGAACCAAATTTTAAAGAAAAACTCATTTCCTGACCGAGCTCACATGACCGAGCTTGCTAATTTTATATTACTCAGAAAGTGAGAATTAAAATAATATTGTTAAATTTTGAAACTAATCTATTGTATTGTGTCCTTTTTTTATTTCTTTTTTAATGTTACTTGTGTTTAGTTCTTGGACTTTGTAGATTTATAATTAACAGGCTTTGAGCCCATGTGGCCCTAAAATATTATTGGACCAAGCTGAGCTTTTAACGAAGATGCTACCAACTTACCGCTCAAAAGTCTTTCTTTTCTTCTTCATTCTCCACAGGAATGCATCAACATAACTGCCCTTCAAAAGGGAAGGATCCTG
>JAUPMG010000001.1:17919134-17932829 GCA_031762675.1 Pachysandra terminalis
AGGGCAATGTTGGAAAGACCCTAAAAAGGTTTCTCACGATGCAAAATCTGATGACTTTGCAAAAAAACAAAAAGAACGTAACTTTTTATATCATTCTCTTTCTCAAGAAAAAATGGAGTCCCACTACTTCTTACATTTTCTTGTTATCCAAACAGGGTCCTTTCTCAAATTTCCTTCGAATCCAAGGCAACCTAAGTGAGTTTATGTGGATGTACATGGTAACCAATGGTTTTCTCCACGTAATCATTAGAAAGATTCCCTAATCAGATGAAGGCCTTGGATTGAACACATCATCCCTCCACGTGGCCAAAAATACCCATGCCACACGAGGAAACAAACCTGATATGTACAAACAGCAAAACTTTTCCCTTTATCTAACAGTTACATTAAATGATTCCGTCTCTTAATTACCCGAAATTAAATTTCATCCCGACATGACATTCTGCCTAGAAAAAACCGCGGGAAAAAAAGGCTCTCGTGACTTAACGTCAGCAGCAACGTATTCGTAATAATCACAAGGATTAAGGGTATATCTGGTAATTCACCGACGTTTTTCTTTTTATCCTCCTCGATTTCACATCCACGTCTCCGTTTCAATCACCTCCTACGTTGCCACCAAGACGAAACGGAACCCGGTCCCACATCGAAAGAACCGTCTAAGTACTGCCACGTATATGTTACCATACACGTGGCACGACGTGGGAGGGAGTCTTTTTCATGAACAGCTTCTCTGCTCATACGTAGCCTAGTTGCCGACGTTGTGCCTAAGAAGAGACGCAAAGAAGAGCCAAAAGTAGCGCAAGTGACAAACGCACCCTCTCTTTCAATCCAACGGCCATCAAGCCACTTGAGCCACCACGATCAATCTCCACCGTTGGCCGTTCACATTTGTTTATGCTCTTGTCCCCTAGTCGAAGGCGTTGTTGTGTTGTTGAATTCTAAGTTGCAGGTCGTTTAGGCCTCTCTCTCTCTCCTCTCTCCTCTCTTTTCTGCATTTCCGTGTCTCTCTGCAAATTCTGGGTCATCATCGAGCACCCATCATCAACAAAACATCAAATTTGATAATGGTAAAGCTTTTAAACATCTTTCTCCAACATTTCCCACTACCCCAATTCATGAATTTGATTAATTCTGATCAAAAACAGGAGGAAATGTTGGTTCCACCATGGCTAGAACCATTGCTTTCGACTACTTTCTTCCCCGTTTGCAGGACACATGGAGATGCAGCAAGAAGTGAATGCAACATGTATTGCTTGGACTGCAATGGAAACGCCGCCTTCTGCTTCTATTGCCGAGCTTCAAGACACAAGGATCATCGAGTCATTCAAGTGGGTATTATATATAAAAAATTATTCTTTTTTTTTTCCTTGATCTTGAGATTTTTGTTGAGATTGTGAATTTGAATACAGATAAGGAGATCATCGTATCATGATGTGGTGAGGGTGAGTGAAATCCAAAGGGTTCTTGATATCAGTGGAGTTCAGACATATGTGATAAACAGTGCTAGAGTTCTGTTTCTTAATGAAAGGCCTCAGCCTAAGACAGGCAAAGGAGTTTCTAATATATGTGAAATATGTGGAAGAAGCCTCTTGGACCCATTTCGCTTCTGTTCATTGGGATGTAAGGTTAGTTCTTTTCTTCCCTTCATTCATCTCCATTCCCATCATCCAACTACCCATCATTCATAACACCATGGCCCACATTCCATCACCATCATATCATCACCCATTATCATTTTTTTTTAAAATATTTTGTTTGTTTTAACTTAGCTTGTAGGAATAAAGAGGAATGGTAATGCAAGCTTTGTCTTAGAAAGCAAGAATGAAGTAATGGAAAGAGGAGGAGAAGGGATATCAAGGAGTAGTAGTGTTCCATCAAGAGAGGAAGAATCATTGCGTGAAGGCACCCAACAAGATATATACCCTCCCACGCCACCTCCACCTCCTTCTAATCCAAGAAGAAGAAAGGGAATCCCTCGTAGGGCACCCTTTGGGACCTAACTATTCTCCAATTCATCAAGTCTTCAAGTAATATACATACCCAACTCATTCTTTACTACAAGTCAACCCTTTTTTTTTTTTTTTTTGGGTTTGGGGAGGGTGAAAATGGATACCCTTTTGGGTCCTTAACCAGATGGGCAGGTTAGTTATTACCAATTGGATTTGGGAGGTGTCCTTAACAAGTGCATATATGCAGCATATACATATCTGGTTTCTGTGATCCAGTGATCCTCTTCTTCTCTCTCACTTTCTTGTAAAGAAGCAATAATGCAGAATTGATAATATTATTGGAAGTTACAAGGTGTAAATGAAATTAAATTAATTTAAAAGACAGATCGAGTTTGTGGAGTCCGTTAAATAGTTTTTAAAAGGCCCACCAATCACATGGACTGTTTATATAAAGAAGCATTAGCTTTTGCATTGTTTAATACATTTCCTTTCTTTTTAAGTATTCTTTGTTTTAATAATACACTGTAATGGGCAAATGACCTTCATATGATGGTAACAAGGCTTACGAACTCCATCACTCTCTACCTTTTCTTTCTTACTTTTGTTCCTTTAACCATGAAAACAAAATGTGATGTGTATGTGCATGTGTGTGTGTTCATGTGTGTGTGCATGAATGAGAGAGAGAGAGAGACTGTGATGTGTCTGTGCATGAATGAGAGAGCGAGAGAGAGAGAGACAGGTATTTTTGTTAGGTGAGTGGGATCGACCGCCAAACTTATTGTTGTGTTATGACTTGAATTGTAAACGGATCATATGCACTGATATAAATGCTTTTTGGCTGCTTCCAAGCATGTTTCAATTCATATTTGTTACTGTACAAGCAGGCAAAACAGCTTTTGTAATAGCATTACGGGCGTGTTTGGCGTTGTTAGGGATGGCAAATGGGTCGGGTTAAATGGGTAACCCGCTCAGCCCAGCCCAGCCCCTAATGGTTAGGGTTTGGCTCAACTTGCCCCATTGCTATTCACCTACGTTTTCAATATATATTGTATGTAAAAATTTATATTTTATAAGTAAATAAATTTAAAATATTAAATATTTTAACTTAACAAAACATTTATTGTTAAAAAAACCTTATAACTGGATCAAACCCGCCTTGCCCCGCTACCGACCCAATAGGGTTAGGAGCGGGTAGGGCTGGTTTGGTATTAGGGGGGTCCTTTGGGGGCGGGTTAAAGTTCGTCAAAACCCGCTCCTTTGCCATCCCTAGGCATTGCTTCTTCGGGTCCTAGAAGTGATTCCCAAACCCAAAAACGCTTCAAATAAATAAATAAATATTTCAAGTGAAAAGCGATTCTACAAGAATCGTCTCATCCAAACGTTAATTTTTTTGAATGCGGGAATCACTTTGAGCTTTTAATAAAATTTGTCTTATGGTCTTATATGCCCATTCAAAACTTTTAGAAAACCAATTTTACTCATGTTAATCTTTACAAACAAAACTCCTACTGCATATAGTTTTCCCATACTACACAATCTTCTCACAAATCTAACTTGAAAGTTCTTTTTCAATAAGTGTTTACTGAACATCTTTTGTGAATTGAAGTGCGTCATAAAAATCAATTTTAAAGCAACCACTTCTCCTTCCAAAAAAACAGTGCCAAACAAGCCGTACATATATTGAATATATGTACATGAAGTGACTTGATGGGTCACGAAATAATTGGGCCAATCAAACTTTTGTGGGGAGGAGGAATCTGGTCGGTGCGACGTGTCATCACTGGGAAGGGGAGAGATGATCTTGGAGAATAGTAGAGGATAGAGAGAAGCACTGGACGCGTGAGAGAGAAGATAGGTCAAGAATCCCCCAAATCCAGTCTAGAAAACCCTCAAACCTATTAAAGTTTAGAGCGATCATAAACGGGACGGATCAATTAACAAGGTTTTAAGTTTTGTGATCACGGATCGGATCGTTCCCAGTCGATCCTGATCTGGACCGGTAATACTGGCCAGTTCGGATCCGGTGCAAAAGTGTGATCGCCAATTAAAAAAAAAAAAGAATTGGATCGGCTGGATTGGTTGCTGGATTGGTGGTACCGGTCGCCGAACCAGCGGCACCAGTTGAGACCGATCGGTACCGGATCGCTCCAAGTCAATACCTATTGGACTATTCTATTTATAAATTAAAAAAAAATAAAAGAACTTTGGATTCGATTGGACTGGTTGTATCTGGACTGGTTGTATCGGCCGATCAGTACCAATATCGGTTGGACCAATCCGATCCAAAACCACTTGATACAATAATTGTATTGTGGCTTAGAATTGAACCGGTCCGGCCGATCCTAGTGTGAACCGAATCGATCCGATCCTTAAGACCTTGCTTGCCCCATCAAACGTACAACCTCCTTGCAATCCTTTGGATGTGACATTGTTAGGCTGCCAACCAAGCAAAGTCTACTCAAGATAATACATATAGTATTGAGCTTATTCTACATTGCTAGCTACTCTTCTCCACTTTGATTCGAATTTGAAACTGTATTGCACAACCTCGTGTCTGTGTGCGCGAGGGTAGGGGTATCAATGGGCCGGACCATACTTGGCCCCAGTCCAGCCCTATCATGAGAAAAACAGGTCCTTGCTCACCCAAAGCCCGCTCATAGCCCAATCTTTGGAGCCCAAGTCTGACCCTATGACATATTCATAGGGTTAGTGTCGGTCTCGGCTCAATCTCGCGGGCTGGCCCTTCATTTAAAACCAAATGATTCATGAACATGTACTTGTAATAAACCAAGGCAATGTTTTACAAGATTTGCAAGTCTAGGCCATAGAAGAAAAAGGAAAGCAAACATACAACACCTTAATAATGGTGCATACGTCATGATAACTAAAGAAAAAAATAGTAAAATGCAAAAAGGAATAGTTCTGTTAGATTAATGATTTCTTATTTAATAGAACAAAGGTGATAGGGCCGGGTTTTATCAACTAGGAGATTCCAACTATTGGTAATAACCACCACTTTGTTTCTCTCAAATTAGACAGAAACAATTACCTCTTATGGAAGTCTCAATTTTCACTCATTCTTAGACTTTATTAATTCGTGGACATATTAACTGAAGAGGCTTTGTGTCACGACCATATTTCTACGGGAGTGGATAACAGTAATCAAAACATAAGCAGAACTTCAAATAATGTTCAAGTAAGATATAAGTAACTAATATTACATCATCTAAATCTGATAAATTCTAAGAAAAGAATATCTAACTCTAGACTAAGTTTAACATATTATCATAGTGCTATACCCAACCCGGTCTCTCATCGACCAAGCTCTACAAACAAAAAAGTCCACCTAGACCTTAAACTCCTCAGCAGCCGCCACGACTAACGAGCCTGAAATGTTGGTTGCTAAAAAGCATGAGCTATACGAGCCAGTAAGTACATAAATTCAAGAATATATAAGGTAAAATTCTAGAGTCTCAACATTTACAATATTCCAAGCTCAAGAAAGAAAGAAAGCGTAATGATTTAAGATACATATGATAAATTAATTATTAATGCATGCTGTACACCAAAATACAGTCTTTACCACGGTGAACTAATAAACAATCTAGTATGAAATGCAAATGCATCAGCAAATGCAATGTAAATGCAATCTCTGTCTGAGTGTCAATGTAACATGTTTCCTCCTGATCCAGCCTCTATTTGGGGTGTCCTAGCAACCTGAATGCGCCCCAAAATGTCCCAGCAACCTGAATGCATCCTACGGTCCATGGAATAGGGCTATTCTACGTGTACAGCGTAGTTTTAAGGGTTTTCAACCTAGGAGGTACAATCCCCCCACTTATTTTTTATTAATGATCCGTAGACCGAGACTTGCAGCAACCTGCAGATCCCTTAGAAAAACATGATCATTTGACTAAACTACAGAGGTCATTTCTTATCTTTTCTTGTCCTTGGCACATAACCCTCGGGCAAAGAAAAAGTTTATTGGGTTAGCAAAACCCTCAACTCAATCCAGCCAGTCCCTCCCTAGATGTGAAATTCACATCACTCTCATTTCCAATCGCAAGACACAACCATGAGGTCTTGGAACACGGGGTCACACTCTTGACCATACGATGGTCAATGCTGTGCAAGTGGAGAGGTACACGCTAACTAAACAGTCAAATAGTAGTGTACAAGGTGTAATCACACAATCCAGAGTATCAAACACAATCTCACATAAAATCACACAATCCAGAGTATCAAACACAGTCTCACATAGAATCACACAATCCAGAGTATCAAACACAATCTCACATAAAATACAATACATCATTTAAGCAACACGAAGTGGAACACTGCAAAACAAGAGTGTATGGTTAACTAGGTATTCGTGGGGAAGGTATTAGATGTGCCATTAACTGTAAGTGTAGTGACCATTCCAGGTCTAACATCCATATCTCAACATCTCATCATCCCATGAAATCGGGTCCCTGAGGAAGCACAATATAAAATGATCACATCTAAACTCACATGATATCATACTTGAAAGAATTGAGAGAACCCTAGGTTACGTGCCAAGTGAATTGTGATTTCTACGGGGCATATTCCACATGTTCCATGTTGTCATAATATCTCCCTAACTCAAGTTATAATGTAAAAGTTTCCAAAACAAATACTACTGCGGTGTACATGTCATGAAATTTGATTACTAACCATGTAAATGTGTATCTATTAATAAATATCAATATAAGTCCACTCTATCAGGTTCGGTGGAGTCTTCGGTGAGGTCTTCGGCGCACCGAAACCTGCCTTGGCGACCAGTTCGGAGGACCGAACTGTGTCTCGGTGACAAAACCAGGGAACTAAGTTTCGGCGCATCCTTCAGCACACCGAAGCCAACCCGGCGCACCAAAACCTATTTGGCATGGTATTCATACTCGACGGCCATCCTGACAGGGTGCTCATACTCGGCGAACCGAACAGTCCACCTTCGGCCCAGAATGTGTTCGGTGCACCGAGGAGGTTGCCGAACGTCGCGAACAGGCTAAAACTTAGGGGTTTCTCTTCCAAACACATTCCTCAATATCTAAATCAATCATATCCTAAAATGAACCATTCTTAAGTATGAAAAACACATTAACTAGCATTCAAATCCATCCATTCAACATATAACTAAAACATGAACTTGAACTATATGAAGGGTAAAGGAAACTAAAATTAACCTAATTACATCCATGAATACATTATCAAATCAAAATCTAGCATTAATCCATTCATTAATCATCAACACTCTTGCAAAAACTTGAAGAATATGGAAAAGTATAAAAATCTAAGATTTAACCTAATTAAATTCATGAATGTAGTACTTAACTTAATCAAATCAAGCATGAATCTACAATTTCCATCCCAAATAAGCCTTCTCTTCTTCCTCCAAAGCTCCAAACCGAAGAAACCAAAACAAAACTAAACCTAAAAAATGCCTTTCTCTCATACTTTCTCCAAATCTCAAGCCAAAGAACCAAAAACCCAAATGAAACCAAACTCAAATGAAAACTAAAACCCAAATGAAATGAACATGAGATTCTTCCTCATGTCTTCCCAAGCAAGCCATGCCATGTGGCACAATCCAAGCCTTTCAAAGATAACCACTTTCATCTCAACTTTACAACCACAACCACCCTAACCACTTTAATCTAAATCACACAATCATAAAAACTACAATCCTAGCCATACACATCATCAAAGAACAAAATTTACAAGTTTGTCATTCTCTCAACATATAAGGGCTAGACTACCATACATAACCGTAAGACCCAAACAATCACCTCAAACATGATCGTATGGTCGGATCTAACCCGATCGGCGATCAAACAAAATGAATGAAACTTCAAAAGTTTTTAAACATAAACATGCATAAATAAAAATATTTAAACCGGCAAAATATTGTGTTTCTTATTTAATTACTAAATTGGGTTATCTGACCTATTTTGTTTCTTATTTTAAATCTGGCTGACCTAATCAGTTTTAATGATTTAAGGAAATCTATAGTGTCTTATGAAATTAATAATTTTAAGTGTTCTTAATCCTAATTAATTAGTGAAATTAAGTTACAAATTCTCAAATTACTATTTTACCCTTAAGTTTTCAAATTAATATTTTATGGATTATTCAGGTTGTTACACTTTGTACCCTCCAAAGACTGTGAAAGATGAGGAAGGTATTGATTACCTAAACCCAACATTTGTAGCTTGGCAGAAAAATGATCAACACTACTAAGTTGGATCATTTTCTCACTAAGTGACAGTGTTTTAGCCCATGTCGTTGGCTTATGTAATGCCAAGGAAGTCTAGCTAACCCATTAAGATATTTTTTTCACACTCTATGGCTCAAGTGATGTAGCTCCGTTTACAGTTGCAAACCTTAAAAAAAAAGAAAAAAGGTTCAATGTTTATGGTAGATTATCTTCAAAAAGCAAAGAGTATTGCTGACAGTCTTCCTGCTGTTGCACAACTAATCTCAGGTGAAGATTTAGTACTTTATATTCTTGCTGGTCTTAGACCAGAATATGAGTCTTTTGTGACTTCCATCATTACTCGACCTGACCACGTTTCTTTAGATATTTTGCATGACTTGCTCTTTAATCAGGAAATTTGGCTGACTCACCAACTTTATATCTCGATCGAGCAACCTTATATTACAACCAATGTAGCCACACAAAATTCATATTCTCCTAGCAATGGTGGCCGGTCGCACCAACCACCCAGTTTTAATCAATGAGGATGAGGATGAGGATGCGGACGTGGCCGATAGACTTCATTTATTACTGATCAACCATCTAATCAATATTTTTCTTCTTCAAAGCAGGTGATATGTCAAATATGTAACCGTCCAAGACATTATGCGTCCCTCTATTACAATCATTATGACCATGCCCTTCATGATGAAAGCCCTTCTACTTTTACCACTACACTTGAGAGCCCATCTCACCTTTTTGATCCGTCATGGTACCCAAATTCCGATGCACAATGAGCATGATCAAGTTCGCATCAGAAATGGATCATGTTTGCCGATCTCTCACATTGGTCATTCAGTGTTTCATAAAAGATTCCTTTGAATGATATTTTACATGTTCGATCCATTACCAAGAATCTTTTATCAATTCGACAGTTTACTAATGAAAATGTCACTATTGAGTTTACTAACTCTACTTGCTTGGTTAAGGATCACAAATTGCAGAGAGTTCTACTGGAAGGACAAGTTAAGGATGGTCTCTATCAGCTTCCACCACCATCTTTACGACAAGATAAACTTTCTATGGTTGGTGAAAAGACTTCGATGGACGTTTGGCATAGGCGGTTCGATTATGTTGATTCTCATACAGTGAATCAAATTATTTTCAAAAATAATCTACCAGTTATTAAGAATAATAACTTTCCTAATTTTTGTTCTTCATGTCCTCTAGACAAAAATCATAAGCTACCCTTTTCACTTTCGTTGTCTCAATCTTCTAGTCCTTTAGACTAAATATTTTCTGATGTTCGGGGTCTTGCTCCCATGTTATCTAATAATGACTATCGTTATTATGTTCACTTCATTGATGACTACGATAAATTCATGTAGTTCTTTTCACTTGTTCGAATGTATGATGTTCTTAATGTCTTTGTGCACTTCAAAAAGCACGTGAAAAAATGTATTTTAATAGACCAATCAAAGAACTGCAATCTGACTGGGGAGAAGAGTATCATTCTTTTCATAACTTTCTAGCTCAAAATGGGATTAAAATCTGATTATAAGTTACAATGCTCTCTCTCTCTCTCTCTATATATATATATATAATAACCCAATGGATCAGATAGATTAACTCAAACTCGATCGATTTATTTTCGG
This sequence comes from Pachysandra terminalis, assembly GCA_031762675.1. NCBI lineage: Eukaryota > Viridiplantae > Streptophyta > Magnoliopsida > Buxales > Buxaceae > Pachysandra > Pachysandra terminalis. Next base: position 17,928,953 of record JAUPMG010000001.1, read on the forward strand.
GTTGAAAACATTCAACCCAAACCTGATCTATAGGTTGAAAACAAACCCGAACCCAAATCCACTAAAACTCGGGCAAGTTCAAGCAAGTTGACGGGTCCGGTTGAAAATTGTTAACTCTACAACTGAAGAATTGCCCTTAAACACTATAAAATAGTACTTCAGAACCACCGATGTGTAGCTCAGCTGATAACAAACTGGGCTCTAGTGGGTGTCTCTAGAGGTAAGTTTGGAGTTCGAATCCCACTAGAAGAAGCACTCGTAGCAAGGTGTTTACCATAATTGCTCCTACCCCGAATGTGGATTAGTCCCACACCCAAGTGGGTGTCGGGACACCACGTGGTTAAGACAAAAAATATATATATATATATTCTAAAATAAGAACTATAAATCCATCAAAATTTATATATAATTTTGTATAAGTAATTTTAATTCTAAGATTTCCTAATTACATAAAACTCTTTAAATATTCAAACATAATTTGAAAAATAGAATATCTTTTAAAATTATAATAATTAATTTTTTTAAACAATTGATTTCTTGATTTATAATTCCAAATAATTGAAAAAAAAATTAAAAAATAAATAAATAAATATGAGCCCGTAACTAAGGTACAGTCAGAAACCTAGAATAGGGTATAAAAGAATATGGAGGAAGTACAATTAATGGATAGAAGAGCCACGTGAAGCTTTAATAACGACACAGTTTAGATAATACATTACCTTTTTCTAAAGTACAATCAGAAGATCCCAAAGTTTTTTTTTTTTTTTTTTTTTTTTTTTTTTTTTTTTTTTTTAATTTTTTTTTTTTTTTAAGAAAAAATAAAAATTGAGTATAAGATTGTAAACGAGCCGAGCTTTGTCCAACTCGGTTCAGGCTCGTTAAAATTTTTGGGTTAAGGTTTGCCTTGCAAAAACTCGGCTCATAAAAGGTAGACTTGTAAAAAAAAACTTATATTAGTACAAATGCTTTAATATTATAGTTGATGATTATTATTATATATATTATAATATATTTAATATTAATAAATAATGTAAGATATAAAAATATGCATGTAAAAACTCGAATAGTTTTTACAAACCGAGCCGAACTTTAAATGAGCCGAACCTTCCCAAGTCAAGTTCAAGCTCAACTCGCGAGCTTAATTATAGAACTCAAGCTCGGTTCATACAAACTGAGTCTGAGCCAAGCTAGCTCAGCTCGTTGACAACCATACTTTGGGATAGGAGTGCAACTCGGTTCGATTTGCTTTGGGTTGACATCAACCTATGACCAAACCGAGGTTGATAAAGGTTAACCCAAAATCAAACCAAACCGAATTGAAATGGGGAATCGTAAGCATAAACCAACCCAACTTAAATTGCAGTTTTTTTTTTTTTTTTTTTATTCTGTTTGGGTGGAGTTGGATTGGGTTAATACAATATTTTTGTAAGAATTATATTATATATATAATCATATATAGATTAAGAATTATATTATATATATATAATCATATATAGATTAATTCGGCTTAAATCAGCTTGGTTTGGTTTAAAAGTATATACAATAAAATTCGGGTTTCAATTCGATTCAATTTAACCGTGATTTCAACCCAAAACCAAACCGGCCTAATTTGAACCAAACGTTCAGAAACCCAACTTTGAATGGTTCTGATTTCCGGTTGAACCGACCATAGTTGCACCTTCTAAAAGAATTTAGAGAATCATTTGGGGCCCACCCAACTTATTGTGTAAAAGTGTAAATAGGGGGGAGCATGATGAGGTCCTTCAAAAGGATCAGCTTTCACTATGAGAAGTTGGGACTTACGAGTAGGGATGCTGCTTAGGTCGGGTTAACCCGAATCCAAACTGATTTAATCCGATTTGGATCGGTTTCAATTGGGTTTACTTTAGGTCCGTTTTGAGTTGAAAAAAGCCAAGAATTAATTTAGTTCGATTTTTAGTTAGAGCTTTGGATAATCCGATCCAACGCGAAAACCAAAAAAAAGTTAATCCGATGAATAATATACATATAATATATTTATTAGAAGTATGTAAAATAAGAAATTTAGGGATTTTACAAAAACCTTTTAAACTTTTGTTATTTTTAAATAAGCCTCTTGTTTGGGTAAGTTAGATTTGTATTTTTAAGTATTTGCTCATTGTTTAGGTTGGTTTAAGTCTAAATATATGACTCAAGTTATGATCGTGCTTATAAACCTAGATTAACCCAACCCAAACCAACCCCAAATTGCAGTTTGGGTTGGATTGGGTTTCGGGTTTACAAAATAAAATTGGTTTGGTGTTTTGGTTTTATAGCTCAGGTTTCAAATTGGTTTTGGTTGCGTAAAGACCTAAAAAATCCAGATTAAAAATAACTTTAATATCAAGGGTAGAATGTAATTAAACCCTCCATACCTAGAATTTAACTTAAGATTACTATTAGAAAAATATATGTTTAATATTATAAACTATAGTGAAGGAATTAGAATCATTAATTTAGCTTTACAGCTTAACTAGAAACAAGGATTAATGGATTAATCTAGACTAGCGACACAAGACCTAACTCTAATAATTAATTAAACTGGATTTAAGTAAGACCCATTAAGATTAAAGCCCAATTGAATTAACTAAGGCCTAATTATTTAATAACTAAAATTCGTGCTAAATTAATAAGGTAACTTAATGAATAAGTTAAAATCAAAATAAGACTCTAGACTTGTAGATAAACACCAACTAACAGTCCTAATGCAATTCTAACTCCTAAAACTTGTTAAATAAGACTAACTAAGCAGATTAAATATAAGAACATATCTAAAATTCGTGGAAACATCTAGGAAGCACAAGAAGAAGATTAAGAGATCAGAAAACTAGAAGAAATCTAGTAGTTCTTCAATGGCAGTAATTCTTTAACATCTCTTCATTGTGAGTTTTCCTTTATTCTTGTGTATTTATTCTCCATCTAATGTTATATCATGGAGAGCCACATTCTCTTATGAATGTAAAACCTTACCCATGATCATACTAATAAAACCCAGAAAGATTACATGATATTTATGACTTATGAATTATATATTAAAGATTAAACCTTTAATTAAATCAAGAACCAAGAATTGATAAGTACTGTTAATATCTTATATAATTTAATTAATAATTTAACCATGTAATTATGCACGAATCCCTAGGTTAGTTAGAAGAATCACCCTGTAAAATTTCACGCCTTAAATCATATTTCCCTGCACCGGCAACCTAACCGGTGTGCCGGTTAGCCTGCCGGATGAAGAAAACAGTGACCTGGGCACAGGCAGGCAACTGCCCAGCCTACCGGACAGCTACCGGCAGGGTGTACAGACCCTACCGGTATACTTTTACCGCACCGGGACCCTACCTAATTAACCCTTGGCACAGACCAGACCAATCAAGCCCAACCGGTGTACTGACGCCCTGTCGGCATCCTGCTGGTTGAGCTAGACTAGCACACTGCTTGTAGGATTACCCTACCGGTGTGCCAGCATCCTGCCGGTGGAGCCATCCCTTCACCCTAAATTGGTTGAGCCAAACCATGAATTTGCCCTTGACCTGACCTACCAGCGTATCGGCCTGCCTGCCGGCAGCCTGCCATTTGGCCACAGTAAGCCTGATATGATGTTTTGGACCCTAAGCACCCTACTCTGATGACCTAACCTATTTTCCATGATTTCCTGTGAACTAATATGATCCTCATAACCCTCTAAACAATATAAGTAACCTTATAAACTTAATGATATAAATTGAGTACTTGCTATCATGAAATTGATCCTTAAATTATTGTATGAATTACTTATAAGATTGTAGCTTTGTTTGATGACATCAGAATCCTGTTTATGTGAACATCTTAATTGCATAAAACTTAATATAATTGA
>JAUPMG010000001.1:17932929-17945662 GCA_031762675.1 Pachysandra terminalis
AGGTATAAATGTCTTTTTTGACTTTAGACAAGGGTAATATAGTCAAAAATATGAATGATGTCAGCACTTTTGTTAATATTAAAATAAAAAATTAACAGAAAGGGTGTCTTTGCAATACAGTACAAAACCTCATGAGGTGTAAGTGGTATTTCAGAAACCACAGGAGGTGTTTCTGCCTTTGTCAGAAACGTGAGGAGGTGTAAGTGGAATTAACCTTAGAACAAATACAAACAACGTATTTGGCAAATGAAGATTTATTACTTCATTTTAATTATTTACTAGATCTACCATCAGACTCAAGTGAAGATGAATCACTCGATTCTGCTTCTGATTTACAATCAAGATTTATCCTTTAGAGATATACTAAAGAGAGAATGGTATCTTATGCATGTGCAGGCTAGAGAGAGAGAGAGAGAGAGAGGCCGCAAAGAAATAGAAAGATAATGATACTGAAAAGAGGAGAGAAAGTGAATTGGCCGATGGGTGTGCTCTATCCAGGGTTTTTAAGTCTTCGGATCTTGGATTGGATAGGTCTTGGCCTTTTGGATCATCTTTGAAAAAAAAAAAAATAATAATTGAATCGGTTAGATCGGTCCGATCAAATCACTGAACAGGTTCAGATCGGCTGATCCGTATCGGTATCGGTTGGATCGGTCTGATGTAAAGCCAACTGAAAAAAATTGGATCGGTCCAATCTAGTCAATGGACTGATCCGGATTGGTCGATCTGTATCGGTATTGGTTGGATCAGTCCAATAAGCCACTTGAAACTGGTTAAGCTAGAAGCTGGTTTTAGGTTCATTAGGTCTCTTAGGATTTTAGAAATGCCAGTCACCCTTTTTAAAGGGACCCACCAATGGTTTCAAGGCTCGGACTGATCTGGTCCGTATCGAGATCGTCTAGGACCGGTCCGATCCCAAGCCACGATACAACTATTGTATCATGACGCTTTGGATTGGACCGGTCCAATTGATACTGGTATGGATCGACCAATACAACCGATCTAATGACTAGTACAATCGGTCCAACTGATCAAATGTTTTCTTTTCTTTTCTTCTTTTTTTTTTTTAATTTATAAATGGAACGGTCTAGACTGGTATCGACTTCAATCAGTCCAGTCCCGACCGGTCCAGCCGATCTAAATTAAAAAACAAAACAAAACTGGGCGATCCAATTTTTGCACAATCCAGACTGGCCAAGATCGGGAACGGCCAGAACAGTCCGATCCCCGATCTAGAAACCTTGGATCTACCGGAGGACATGTGTCAATGTCATGTTAGGTTCACACAACCCAAGTTCAGAAAAGATCCTCATCCCCTAATGGATAATACGCCAACATGGCAAAGCTTGGTACAAAGGTGTGCTTAATGTATCACGTGGCAGATCAAAGGGTTTTAGCATAGGGAGGACATACCCAATTCTTTCACATTCTGAACTTCCAAGGTAATAATTAGTACTTTTACCTCATACGATCATACCCATCCATAAAAGAAGAAGACAACAACAAGCAGAGAGAGGAGTAAATTCGTACAAGATAAGAGAATTTAGAGGTATATGAGGCCAGAGCCCCCACACTATAAATAAAGAAGAACAACGATTCGTACCTTGTGTCTCTATTACTACTCTCTTACCTTATCACGCACGCTTCGATATTAGGAGATACACCACACAGACCTCTATCATTTCTATTCTCTTCGATTCCATGTCTACATATCACGAATTCCAGCATAACTTACCGGAGATCCGATTACCGCCGATCAACGTTACTAGACATTCATTGGATGTTTCCAACGAAGATGATCGAGCAAACGTTGACGACGAATGCCAAACACCAACTTCTGAGGAGCACAAGATACCGGTTACCCTAACCTGCCCGCCGGCGCCAAGAAAATCAACAAGGGTGGTTTCGGGGAAGAGAAAACTCCCGGAGCTGCAATTCTTCGAGACCGTGGCTCGAAACGAGGTGGAGTCGTTTTTCCTATCGAACTTTGAATTATCTTTCATTAAATGTCGCCAAGTCAAGAAGCGAAAGCGTCTGATGAAGATGAACTCCGCCGTTTCTTCTTAATTATATAAATTTCTGAATAATGTTATTTAGAAAAATCTGTATTTCTCAACCTCAATGCATCAGAAAATATTTATGTAATACACCACGTTCATGTATTCCACTCATCTCTCTTTGCTTCGATTGTATCTGGATTTGAACTTTTTCTTATTGGAATTGGGTTGCAGACAAGAGAAGAGTATATGGTAGATTGAAGTTGGTTGCTTGCCTTCCTTCCAACTTTGAATTGAGAAGATTTACGAGCTTTGATTAATTATTTGACTTTTTTTGTTGAGTAATTGACACGGCTTCTTAATGCTTTATCGATCAGAGAATAATTAACAGGCAATCCGACCCCGTCATTAATTGGGGTCGGATTGCCTGTTAGATGCCTCACAGGCCCTGTGATGTTAGACAATGTCGAGGGCGAAATGGTATTTTGACACCTCGACATCTGCGGGTTTGTGCCTACCCCACAGCAGATCCTCTCTCACATCCGAGGGGCAAAAGTGGATGTGGGGTAAAATGCTGTGGGTAGACACATCCCCACAGGTGAAATTATCGTGTTGCCCCTCATGGTGGGGCTGCATGGCCAATACGGTAATTTCACCTGGAGTGGCGGGGGGGGGGGGGATTGGATTTAAGGTTTATAAAATAAAATTGGTTTGGTGTTTGGGTTCCATAGTTCAAGTTTTAAATTGTATTGAATTAGGTTTGGGTTGACCTTCAAGGAGGTCGATTTGGGGTTGGGTTGAGGCCAACTTGACCCAAACCAAACCGAAAGGCACCCCTAATATTGATATATCCTTAGGGCTCATTTGGATAGTAGGAATTCGAGGGTGCGAATTGGAATTAGCTATTGAAAATTAAAATTTAAGTGTTTGGATGATCAATTTTCGTGTGAATTGTAAATCACGATAGAATTCTAATATACCCCAATTCATTCAGAAGGGAGAGGTGTTTACTGTAATTCCAATGTAGATAGAAATTAAAAATCGTACGGTCGTCAGTCGAGAATCTGGACGCTCGATAGAAACTTTCCACTTCCTTCTCAACCTTCTTCTCTACAAACCTTCTTCCCATCTTCCCCTCAAAAGAAACTTTCCTCTTACCTCTCAACCTTCTTCTCTACAAACCTTCTTCCCCTCAACCCTTTGGGCAGCTATTTTCCGACAAACCGGTAAGCTGTCTCTCTCTCTCTCTCTCTCTCTGCACCAAACCCTCTCTTCTCCAAACTCTTTTTGTTGTGTTCATATCTGCAAAATCTGATTCTGGAGGCTAAAAAACAGGGGATGAAGGGTATGAAGGGAAGATTTCTGAAGAAACTGAAATCAATTCGACCAATTGGGTCTCCGAAACAAGATCGAGTTCTATACGTGAATGCCTCAGACGGATTTTTGGATCCCTATGCAAGTAATCCCGATAAAGGGGTACTTGAGAATCCATTTGTTTGCAAAGAACAACATCAGAAGAAGAACAGTTTCAGTAATCGTCCTGTACAGGAACCCGAGGTCATCGACGTATCTGAACTTATGAGAGACCTCGAAGATGAAGAAATGCAGTCAGATTATGACAATGTTAGCAACAAAGAAAACATTGGGCCCTCTGTAAAGTCAAAAGACCCAGCACCATCCAAGAAGGATAATTCAGAGACACCAACCTTAACAGGATCCAAAATCTATGCATCCAAACAGTAGAATTGAAATGATTTTTCCCTATAACTTTCAGATCTCTATACTTGGAAGTCTTTGATCATTTAAAAGAAAAAATTGACCACGATAGCTTGTATTGTGTTCTCACTTACCAATAAAATTACACTATAATGGTGAGATACTTTTATTATCAAAAAAATGAGCCCATGGATTATATGCCCGTTTGAGAAAAATCCGTGCATCACCACGTTTCCAAGTCTGGACCGTTTACAACTAACCAGACAAATTTATCGCGCACTGTATACAGACTTCTTATTGACAATCACTTTTGTGGTGAACCGGATTCAGTCAAATGCATAATTGTCCTAACCAACACTTGAATGTTGGTGTTTTCAGAAATTTCCCTTCCAGTGAGTGATTTTGTCATGTTTCTGATCAATTTGGTTCTTGCACACACAATCAATCCCATCCTACCCACACTTGACCACCACGATTATGCTTAGACAACTCCCCTCCATTTTTCCTACCCCTGGAAGTAGAAGTGAGAGTGTCTTCTTCCCAGTCATCCCATCCTCTGAATGATGAGTCATCATCCTCTTTTATCTCCCCAGGATGCCGTCTGAGATTCCCGCTGCAATGACCATCAACTGTTGCTATTTCAATTCCATCTCCAGTATATTCTTCGACTTTTTGAGATGCCATTGCCATTACGTCCTTCACAACTCCCCAGGTTTTTTGGCGTAGTTCCGTGGCCTTCAAAGTGACTATATTCACAGTCTCATCATATCCACTGTCTATCACCTGTTTATTGTTGATGCATTTTATTTAGCCAGCAATTAAAAATATTTAGTCTTCTTTCTCTGCCTTTATATCTAACTCTTACAAAATCTCATTAAGCAATAAGATTAAAAGAATGAAATAAACTAAAGGGAACATAGGCAACTCAAGAGCGCATTTGTCAGCCTTTGACAATACTGGTTCAAAAATTTGGAAAAAGAAGTGTTTTGATTACAGGTATACAGAAGGAAAAATGTTTCAAACATTAATTTTGCTGCAGGCCTTATGGAAAGTATAATCAAATAACCAAATGTAGTAATAAGGTGGTGCCAGTTGAGCTACCCCGATTTAACCCACACGGGTTAGCTCAACTGGCAGGCTCTCTAGCTCAGGAACTGGAGGTCCCAGGTTCGAGTCCCCAGTTTTACCTGATATATGGTCCTTGTGGGTGGGATCATGTATCACTCTGTCCCCACTAAGTGGGGTCGGGGTTCCACGTCACCAAAAAAGAAAAGAAAAAGATGGTGTCGATGATTACCTTGGATCAGTTCCAGGGTGCCTGCTTGGACTGCATTAGCTGCAGACTGGACGGCAGATGATGCAACCAGAGAGAATCGACCAAAGCCCTAACAAATAGCAACAATGAAGTGAGTTCAGCAGGTAAAATCATGGCATGTTTCTAAATACAACAGAAAATAACCACCAATTAGAGGACAAAAAGTAGAAGAAAAAAAATCTTAATAATCATCTAAAATTTTATCTCATGAGAAAAGCAACAAGTAAACAACAAGCCAAAACTTAAAACAGAAGTGGATAAAATGTAATTGAATTGCATTCCCTGTAAATATTCTGTAGTTGGTTTTTGACAGCATGTAAGAGAGAAATTCCGGGAGATGTCCGCCCATAAGAGATGACAAAAATCAAATGCATTCAATAATTCACCATGCCACTGCAGACTTTTTTTTTTTTTTTTTTATGAACAGAAACTTTATCAAAGAGAATATACTGAAATGGTTACATGAAGAAGGCATCATCAAACCTAGAGGAAAGTAATAAAAACAAACGAGGATAAAAAATAAGAAACATCAAAGGGCATATACAAGAAACAGAACAAAAGATATGTAAAAATAAAATAGAACAGCTAACACATAAGCTGGCCAGGAAAAAACTCCCCCATAAACCAATTAGATCATCCTTTGGTCCACTCCCAATGTCCTTCCTTTAGGCTTCTTTCTTAGCCATTCCATCTGCTATATCAGTAGCGATCAATGTGTTCATGAGAAAGAAGCATATCACATAAGCATGCAATAGATCTAGCTAATCTAATTGAACTTTCCAACCTCCATTAACCAATCCTTCCACTGTTCAAGCCACTTCAATATGGAAGCTGAGTCAACCTTAATGATGAGATTAGTGAAATAATGCCTTTAAACCTCCTTGAGACCAAAAAGAACTGATCCAGCCTCAGCTCTAATGGCAAACCCATCCCCTATTGACCCATAATACATGTTAAAATAACACCTCTATGGTCTCTTAACACTTCACCAATACCTAACAGATCAGGATTTCCAAATGAGCACCCATCAAAATTCAGTTTAATGATTGCAGAGGAGGTGCAGTCCACACCATAGGTCTCTCAAAGGACGCCGGACTAGACAAAGCTATCTCTCCCAATTTCTAAGCATGACACCAACCTGAATAGTCCTACCTACCAACTTCTTAATCCTCTTAATAATAGGCATAAGGTTTCAAGCTTTATCTTCAAAAATTCTTGAATTAGTTTCCCCAAAATTCCGCACAAAATAGCATGACTTAGAGACTGATATGTCATCTTTCTTCTCCTCCCAATTCCCCTGAAGAGCCACTGTTGCAACAAATCACCAGTATTGGTTGGCATCAAGGTATTGAGTTGTTATAACCTAGTTATGCATATAATATATGCATATATATATTATGTTAAATAGGAGATTAAACAGGTTAGGAAACATGTTGAGGAAGGTTGGTTTCGAATTTATAATTATCAACCCTTTTATCAAACAGGTGGTCCGGGTTGACTATCAACCTATTAATAACCAATACCAATCCGGCCTATGCCTGACACATTGCCAGATCTAATTTTCAGCATAGCACTTCTCATTAAATTCCCTATCCCATATAGCTTGATTTCTTTATCCATACTCGCCATTAACTTCCTTTAATCCACTTCTTGAATTTCAACACAGAAGAGGAAGGTTCTGCGTGAACTAGAGATGTATATGAAATGATTTTTCCACCAAGACAGACCTATCACTGTGGACATTAACTTTGTTTGTATCAATTTACACTTCTAAAATGGAAAGGAACAATGAAAAAAATTGTTTAATGTGGAAGGAGTACAAAACCAGATTATTATGTCTATGTTTTTTTTTTTTTTTTGATGGATAACATCGCAGTGCATATATATATATATCATCAAAAAGCTAGTAAAAACATGTACAATAAGTCCAAGATGGACTTAAGAAAAGATAAAGATATAAAAATAACAAAAATATACAAAAAGAAGAAATAGACCACGACCTGACTATCCACCCTCAAACATACTCTCTGAAGAAAACCCAGAAAACAAACAATCCCTTCCCACCCAACTCCTAGATAGACTGTCAGCATGATCCTTAGCCTTTCTAGAAATGTGGTTGAAGGACACGGTGAAATCAGCAGCGAGGAATCACACAAGACTACAAAGGTGCCTATATCTCCATGCAGTCAAAGAGGAAGCCACCATCCATTCGATCACAATCATTGAGTCCCCCTCCACTTCCAAGAACAAGAATTCCATGGTTTTGGCTTCTCTCAGCCCCGTAATCAAAGCCCATATCTCTGCACGAACCGAATCCCCCACCCCTAAAGGCCCAAAATAAGCATGGAGGATAACCCCCAAATGGTCTCTGAAAACACCTCCAACTCTTGAAGGCCAAGGTTTCCAATTGAAGACCCATCAAAATTAAGCTTAATGAACCCCTCCTTAGGCGGGTGTCAAACAACTGGAACCAGGGAAACTAGAGGAGATGATCTAGAAACTGTTGCCCAATCTCTAGGAAAATCTGAGCACAAGACTTCACTAAACTTAGGCTATACCATCATCCAAGACACTACCAACTGTACGATGCCATAAATAAGCACTCCAACCTCCCTTCTTCTGTCCTACAAAATCCTCCTATTTCTCTCCTCCCAGATAACCCACAACACTACTCGAAACAAAGCATTATACGTCATTTTCCCTCCTTTCCCCAGAATATACATCATTTTCCCTCCTTTCCCCAGAATATACATCATATACCACGTAGATTTTAATTGTTATAGTAATTTCTCATCCTCTGAATATACATCATATATCACCAATGTTCATTTCATGATCCAAAACAATTACGCCCATTAGAGTTTGAAGAACTGATCCTTTTGCTTCCATAATATAATAGAAAAATCTTTACTGAAGCACATAGCCTTTATGTTTCTTAGGCCCCATAATTTCATAATTATTAATACAGCGAAGAGCTTTTCTTTTCCCAGGAAACCTTCAAATTTGAGAATATATAGCAATGTCGTAGGAATTTTTCTAAACAGATCAAGTACTTGTGTTGATGCATGCCGAATTCTAGCACACAACTGAATTCGAGTGTGACATCTGTGGGACTTCTTTTGATTATTAATGAAAACTTTTTATTAGAATGGAAGACAAGAATTTCCAAATACAAAAGAATCAAGAGCATTCACATTTATTCTGTATACATTCTGTACTATCTTTGGCAACTATGTGGCCTCGATTCAAATAACAATACGCTATCCTGGTCACCTTCAATTCATCATAGTAAGAAGCTCAGAAGAAGATAAGAGCTTTAACGTATTCCAATCATCCTCCCTTCAAAGATTGATTCATCTTTCAAGATATGCAAATTCACATCTCCCATAGCACCAATTTTGCGGCAAACAGGAGCAACCTACACAAAATTTTGCATTTTCTAGCTAAGGCTTTAGCATGCCAGCGGCATACTGGTTCCATCATTGTCAACGGAAAACCCAATGAATCCTGAACAGACAGAGAACCTCTTCCAGCTCCTTCCATTCAAATCTACAATGAATTAAAAGATGGGAAGCTGTTTCCTCATCTTCAATGCACAGGGAACATACGTAGGACTCCTGCCACCCTCTATGAATTAAACAATCGATAGTTAGGTATTTTCAAAAACCACTTTCCAAATGAAGAGGGCTACTTTGCTTGGCACTTTTGAAGCCCAAAAGAATCCAGCTGGAAAAGATTACAACCAAGGCTCATGCAAAGAATACTTATAATATTGAAAGAATAAAAGACAAAAAGAAAAAGATTTGATACATCCAAACGGGTTTCCAGTTATTTTTTTTATATCTTTTCATGTTTTTGCACAAATATATATAGCTTATAAGATCCAAGAATGACACTATATGGAATCAGTTAATATAATGAATCAACCCTTTTTATTACACTGGAATTCTTTCAGATTGCTTCAATGACCTGTGTGGTCAGGTCCAATTCTATCAAAAGAACCAGTAGAGTTATGAATTTAAATCAAAGGCCAATCCATCTCAAAGTCCAGGTCATGCAGAAAGCTCCTGTAGAGATAATGAAAGAGTCTGCAAGGAGGAAAGTGTAGGAAACACCTGTTCAACTTTTTGATGCATAGAAGACAAGCCCACAATCCATTTTTCTCTAACTCTTAGTGACAAGGTGAATATTACCTAAAGAAGGGATTCCATCCTAGGCCTACATTACATGTACATGAATACAACAGAGAAAATAAGTGGGGAGGATAAATGTGGCATTAAAAATCTACACTGAGATTCAAACACCAAAAGTTTAAGGGGATGGGGAAAAGAAGAATAGCATCACAATAATTCAGTAATGAACCAATTTATGCAAACTCAACACAAGATCCCAGCTAGGTGAAAGACAACTAATTGAACTCTACTCAGAATAGAAAAAGATAATTGATAGTGAAAACCCTTTTTTTTGGTATGTCCACGCAGATGGTCACTTGATCACTCCCCCATAGAGGAGACACAGAATTGAACCCCCGACCCTCCCCACCCACCCCTCTTTTGAGGGGATGTCCTACCAACGTCCCAAGGACGGGAGGACTTTTTTATTTTTTTGGAAGGTACGACGAGAGGTCTTGATAGTGAAAACCCTTAAAAAAGAGGAAAAGAGAAGAAAAGAAAAAGGTACTTTTTCTTATTCACATGCAAACCACTAAAATGTTTTAATTCTTTCGATTCAGATCCTAGAAGTGGTTCACAATTCCTATAACAATTAAAATCTACGCATAGAATAACAATTTTGGAACAAAGAAGGCAAACATCGATAAAAATGCATATGCAATTGCAAACCCTCATTCGTTTTTACTTGATTTGATGATAAAGTGAAAATACAGCCTACTTATACTGTCAATTAACAGATGTTTAAAACCTGAATAAGAATTATTCTACAGACACTAAATAGAATTATTTTAAATTTCTCCTTTTAACCTGTAGCTCACTCTCTAGACCATCATATTCTCCTTTTGATTGTCTTTTTTTTGTGTTTGTTGTCTCGAAAGGGTTTTCCATTTTTCGTTCTTTATTTTTTATTTTTTACTCTTTAAACAATAAAAAACACTAAATAATAAGCAAAATGACCAACTACCTCCGACCACTACAGATTTCACAACCACTATTTCCCGTATATGATCTATTATAAAGAAAACTCATATAGGGCACTCTAAACACAATGTCCAACTACAAAACAAGGTTTAATGTGTCATAGAGGTTCAAATCAGGTATTTTATCATTGAGAATAAAAATTTATGGGCTCATGGTTTCATTTTGTCAACCAATTTCGTGGCATAAATTAGCATAGATTAGCATTAATGCCGACGTTTGAGTAGAATCCTTCATAGTTGAAATATGAATGATGCTGTGAGGTGCTCTACGTTATTATCCGATGTTTCTTCAATCATAAACTTAAGACTTCTTTTTGTTTCCCTTTCTTAGAACTGTGCATTCCTAACTAGCCTTAAGTTATGCCTATCATGAATTCATGTTTACCTGATCTCATAATAAAATATAAAAATAACACCAAAGCGTTTCCATAAAAATGAATCCAATATAACGAGAAAACTTAGCATTGTCCTCCCGTCCATGGGAGGTTAGTAGGACACCCTCAAAAGAGGGATTGGGATAGGGAGGGTATGGGGTTTGAATCCACGTCTTTCCTATGGGGGAGTGATCGAGTGACCACCAGAGAGAGAGAGAAAGTTGCATCCATTATATGAACAATTACGCAATGGTTATCATTAGATAATTTATAGAAAAAAAGGGGGAATTTCAATCTATTCCTAAAATTCAAGACTAGAGATTAATGTGCAATTATGAACAGAATCCCCAACATCCATTACTACATTCAATTCATTCCACTAGGAAAACAGAACACATTATTATAAAAAATAAAATCCCAAATCACCCCAGCAAAGAAACAAAACATAAAACCATTCAACTACTCCAATTTTCTTCTAACATAAACAAAGAAAACAAAAATGTATAAAACTTCAACAATGTCCTTACCTGAGAAACCGCCGATACAGTATCCATAATCACATCACCATGAGAACTACTCCTTGAGATTGATCCAGTCCCCCCAGTTGATCCAAACCCAACATACTTCCCTCCTCGAGAAGGCGCAATCCCCTCCGGCCTCGTGGCATTCTCCGAAACCTTCCTATTAAAGAAATTCTCCTTATTCGCTGTCGAAGCCTGCAATTTCCCATGAATATCCTCCGACGACCAACTCCTGTTGGGACCATTGATCCCTCCCTCCGTCCCGAAACTCCCAACCGATTGATTCCTCCTTATATTACTGCTGGCATTGCTTCTGTCATCCCATTGATCCCATTTCCATTCCGAGTTAATCCCATTATGCCGAGGGGGTTTCGACGGCATCGAAGCCGCCGATACGGATTCTTGGACAATTGGGGGTTCGTTCCACGGCCGATCATCGGCGAGAGATTGAATTTTTTCGCGAAAAAGAGCGGCGGCATTGGTGTTGTACTTCAAGGATATATCTGTTTCTTTGGGGATTCCACGAGCGATGAGGAAGGCGTTGAGGGCTTCGTTGCCACCATGGTTGAACTCCATTTTCTTGAGGTGAGGTTCGGACCATGAGTCCATGGTCACGGACCGGACGAAGCTGAGGTGAACCCCAAGGCCTCGGTGCTTGCCGGAGCAATCTAGGCACATGAAGATGCCGTAGGAGACGGAGGCCCATTGGGGGTTCTTTTGAGAGCAATCCACGCAGGTTTTGTTTGCCCAGAGGGATTGAAGTGCTCGGAGACGGCGAGAAGCCAAAGCTGATGAAGAATGAGACATTGAGACATGCAGAAGAGAGTAAATTGTGGGGATTTTTGTAACGGGATTCTTGTTTTGGGGGTTCGTTTGAGTTTATTAATGAAGGAATGGGAAGGTAAGGGATGTTTTTTTTTCTATTGGTGATGGTTGAATCATGAATTTCAACCACGAAAACGACAGTTCCCCTTTTCATGACCAACCAACCATTTTCTCTCACGGTTTTAACAAGGGTTTGGGTTTTAAGTTGCATTCTGAGTTGGTCTAACCGGAATCCATGAATAACCCGACTTTAGTCGGTTTTGATTGAGTGCGGCTCTTACGTTATGAGCGCCAATGACATGGAGCGTGATAAATTTTAGGGTAAAATGATAATTTTTTCTGTATTTTATGAGGGTAAAATTATCATTCGGTGTATTTGGCATATCTCGCCCCATATATATATATATATATATATATATATCACGGGGCTTATAACAGAGGATCCGCGTCCAATTTGATTAGGGGTAGAGTTGATAGTTTTTTAACTGACTTGTCAACCCGCCTGAACCTAACTCAATTAAAGAGGTTTGGGTTGGCTCGTATATTAATTAGGTTTGGATTTAGATTTTCCAATCTACCTTTAAATGGGCCAACCCGAATCTGTCCCATTTAAATGATCGTTTATGATTTATAATTATTTATTATTTATAGGTATTTTAAAATTTATTCAAAAATTAAAATATCTCTCTTTTTATCATACTACTTTTAAAAATTGAACCAATATTTTAAATTATTTAGTTAATAAATTTTAATTACTTGTTTTACTATGTTATCCTTTTTAAGTACAATAATTCTTAAATTAAGTAGTAATTATTTGAGTAATATAATATTAA
>JAUPMG010000001.1:17994262-18005686 GCA_031762675.1 Pachysandra terminalis
AATGTCTAGCCAATCTGACTAAGTGACAAAATCTCCAAGGACAGCACACTGTGCCCGACATCCAGGATATTACTGAATTAGAAAATCAACACATGATTGTAATTAAGAGTTTTCCTTTTATGAAAAATTTCAATTCTGTTGTAATAAAAGTTGTTAATGTAAGTATTCAAGTGAGCTTAATAAAGAGTGAGAGGATGGGGATTCTCTATGAGTGGAGATGTTTGCCTTACCAGTTTGAGAGAGGCTTGTGCTTTTGATGCCCCCAGTCTAAAGGCTGTTGGGGACTTGTACTCGATTATTTCTTGGATGGACTCTTCTCATACCTGTCCCTGGAGTTTCATCTGTATGGTTTGGTTAGCTAGATAGTTGACATCTGGGTGGAACTTCTCTCTTATATGTACCTAGGTTTGCTATGTTCTGGCAGATGGGTTGTCTAGGGATAGGGTGGAGTGAGAGTTCTTTTATAGGATCCCTTCAGAGAAGATGCTACGAATAGGAGCTTGATGTAGTTCTTGTCGCTTGTGGAGATCTCTTCAGGTTCCCAAGATAGAGCTCTGTTGGTTGTAGTGTAGTTGATATTTTTTCTATATTTTCTATATATGTATATGTGTGTCTGTGTGTGTACATTCATACATACATAAACACATATATACATATACATACACCTTGTCGTTATTCATTAAAAAAAAATAACTAAGAGTGAGAGATAAAGATGTTGGGTTATTAAACTTATTTTGGGAAATAGCAAGTGGTGTGAATGACATCCAACTTTTAATTTAAGTCGGTCTGCACTTAATGAGAGATGAGATATATATGAAAAAGTTTGCTTATTTAAAGTATAAAGTACATGTTTTATATGTTTTAAAATGAGATACGAGTTCTAAAAGTTATACACATGCTCTTCGTTAATAGAATCTGCATTTTGTATGATAATTGGCTCTCAGTTTATGAATCTGTGTGTGGAGAACCAGAGTAACACCTCTTTTTGGAGGATTTGATTACTAAGTGTATAATTAATTTTTTTCCTGCTCTCCATACAATTGCTTGTTTTACCAAATTGGAATGGGGCTATTTTAAATGCTTGAAGGCCTTGTCACCTTTGTAATGGTTTTAGGCCTGGTCCATGTCTTGTAATAACTGCTCGTTATGCGTAAAAGGAAATATTAATCTTTGCTACTGATCATTGTTCTCTTTCATCTATGTGCTTCAGGACCGCTTTGACCCTATTGTTGATTCAACAACAGGACGTGACCTTATCCCATCCATGGTTTATGGGTGAGAACTTCCTCTTGCCTTGTGCTTATTACTTTCTTTTGCTGGTCATTTTATAATTTTGTCTTCTTTTCACCTATAGTTTCTATGTTGAATTTTTTTTGCAGAAGGAATATACGGGGCCAAGAATTCGGAGGGATGTATTGTGCATTACTTACAGTCAAGTGAGTTTATAGTCTTTGAATGTGTGATATAGGCATCAGTTCACTGTAAGATGATCTTAGGAGGGGATCTATTGTTAATTTTGCAGTTCATCTGTCGCATCAGCTGGACTTTTTAGAATTTTTGGACGGGAAGTCGCAGAACTTCCTTTAGTTGCAACAAGTATTGATAACCAAGGACAGGTGAGAGAACTGTTATGCTTTTAAGCAGATACATTTTTTTATCAACTTATTTCTTTCTTTCTTCTATGCTGTGTTTGGAACCTTGGAGTTTGAGAGAAAAGAAAAGAAAATGTTATAGAAAGCACTTTCCTATGTTTGGTTGAAGAAGGAAAGAGTTGGGGATTGAGATTTGGAAAGAAAATAATTTGAAGAATTTTCTTTTGGAATCAAAACCTTTCTCCCCAAAAAGGTAGAGATTTTGAAAGAAAAGAAAAGAAAAGGTGGAGAGCATTGTCCTAGGGGTGGCAACGGGCCTGGCTCGGGTGAGCTCGGGCTGGGCTTACACCCCATTAAAACATAATTTATGGTGTCCCGAGCCCGGCCCAGTCCGACCTTCGAGCTCAAAGGTGTAAGCCGAGCTCGGTTCACCCCTACCCTACCCTATAAATTGAAATTTGTTATTTTTTAAACTAAAAACTATAAATGTCTTCGTATTTTGTTGCTGTAAAGAATTGAACCTAGGTCTCGTAGAAGAGAATGTGAGCTTGTCACCACTAAACGAAAGCCACAAGGTGATGTTTGATTTAAGTAAAAATTATATATATCTCATTAATGTCGGGTCGGGCCGGTCAATCTAGCATGAACTCGCTCGTCCCGAAAATTTAATCAGGTCTTAAATTTCAGCCCGGCCCTGCCCTATGGGTCACTTATTCTTGCCCAAGCCTGTCCAATCATAGGGCCGGGCTGATCGGGTTGGGCGGGTCACCCGGCTCAATGCCACCCTTACACTGTTCAACACGTCAATCTAACTTGCAACATATCTTGTCTTTCCTTGGCGGCGAATCACCCTTGTCGGAATATATGAGAACTCACTGAAAAATCATTGGAAAACGCTAGAATTTGATTTCCTTTTCTTTATGTCTCTATCTTAACTAAACACTTGAAAAGAAACACTTGTCATTTATTTTCTTTTAAAATCCAAGGTTCCAAACACAGCCCAAATCTTACTCGCCTCAAATTTTCTATGCATTGTAGCTTTCATTTTCCTTCCTAAATTTTCCTCTTGTTTTTGTGAAACTGATGTGAATGACGTTTCTTGCACAATCTTATTCTGGGTTGTCTGTATTTATATGCTTGCAAAATTGCATGCATTTCATCTTATGTTTTCCAGAATGAGCAAGATTTTACTTGAATACTAGTGTGAAGGATATGATGATTGATTATGTATTACTATCATTGTCCATGTCTTTTGGTGCGGTTTCTTTTCTTTTTTACTAAACTCTTAAATTTTTTTACAGGGTTACTTCCAATCCTTGTTCTCATGCATTGAAAGACTGCTAGGGTTCTTAAATGTTAAAAACATTGTTCTTCCTGCAGCTGCTGAAGCAGAATCCATTTGGATAGATAAGTTTGGTTTCAAAAAGATAACAGATCAGGTTTGTCCATACTGGTTTCTGGGTTACGGCGTATGTCCTTTCATGGTTGCTGCATGCTTTGTGTGTTTGCCTGTGTCTGTGCCCGTCTTACTTGAAGAGTAAAGTTCAATCATGTTTTTTGCAGCCAAGCACATATGGAAGAGACTGCCCAATGATGACCTTTAAAGGGACATCTATGCTACAAAAGTTGGTCCCCAAGTGTAGGATCGTCGGTCGATCAACCGATGACAGTTGACTATGGTGTGCCCATTTCTTCAATGGCTTCCACTTGAATGTTGTGTATAGGGGGAGGATGTACAGGAAAGGGATTGCACCCTCCACCTTCCAGGCCCTTAGGTTTATAGCAACATTAAGTACATAATGTAAAAAATTATATATACTTTTGTCAGTAGATGAGAGTTTGAGGGAGTTTAATTTTTTTTTCCTTTATTTTATATTGGGAAAAGTTCAATTTTTTGTTTTGCTCTTTTAATTTATCTGGTTTCTCAAATATTTGTTCTTAAATTATTTTTTCCACCAAAACATTGTCAACCCTAAGTAAATGGAATTTTCTTGGAGATCTGAAAATTCAACTTTTGTAAAGTAAACTGTCTTGCATTTGTATGGACTGGATGATAGGGGTGGCAATGGGCCGGGTAAACTGTCTGGCCTGATCAGCCTGGCCCTGTTTAGGGTTGGACCAGCTTGGCAAGATTTAGTAGCCCATAGGATCAGGTCGGGTTGAAATTAAAGCCCCGATCAGTTTTTTGGGTTGAGCTCAGGTTTATATTATATTAGTTCGGCTCAGCTTGAGATTATTGAGGAATATATAACTTAAACTTGTCATCTATCTTGTGGTTGTAGCTTAGTGGTGAGAAGTTTATCTTCTGCTTGTGAAGGCTTGGGTTCGAATCCTAATAGCAATAAAATAATAATATTGTTATCCTATTTGAACGAACATGGGCGGCCTTGGGTTGCCAAATGGATATGGACGGGTTTGGATAAACACTGTTAAGTTTGAAGCTCGGGCCAACAAAATTGGTCTCTTATTTGTAAATTATAGCCGAGCCCGAACCAAGCCTAGCCTGGCTCGTTTCCTCTCTCTCTCTCTCTCACATCTGGCGTGTGTTCTCCAATCTCCACTACTTGACATTTCCACCACCCACCACTGATTTTTAACTTATAAGCAGAAACTGTAATCATATATACTTGCGCACACATGCACACACTTTTCTTACCTCCTACGCCATTCGCACTCTCCTCCCATAAAAACAACCCATCCCTACTCCAACATTCTCTCTCTTTCTCTCTCTCTCTCTCAAATAACATGAACATGGACAACCTCCCCAGTCCCTCATCAACATTGAGAACCAAAACAAAGTTCATATTTTGGCTTTCTGCTCTGTCTGTTGCACTCCTTTGCATCTTATTTGCTTTCAAAATCCTCCCTTCTCCTTCTACCAATACCATGGAGCTTGCCATTATCAGTAGAGTGATCAAGCAGATAGGCCTAGAAGATATCCTCCATCTTCTTAAGCTCGTAGTCGTTCCTCGAAGAGGCCATCATCATCCCCACCACCATAGGAAGAAACATAAGATCGACTGCGACGAAACCAAAAGGAAATCTGTACTTGTATCAGATTATAATGTGTCCCTTGTATTGACAGTCGATACAAAGGGTTGTGCGAACTTCAGTAGCGTGCAGACGGCGGTGGATGCTGTTCCTGAGCATAGCTCTACTAAGACCCTCATCTTAATTGAGTCTGGAGTTTACAGGTCATTAACTCTACCTCTAGTTACATTCATTAACATCTCAAATTCTTATAATTGAACATAAGGTGACTGATTATATCTTATTTGTTATACATAGATCAGTATATATGAAGAAAAGTAACCTGAATTCGGATAATAAAGCATAGCTAAATTACTTATTAATGGCAGGGAGAAGGTTACTGTGCGCGAACAAGACAAATTTGATACTTCAAGGCCAGGGATACCTCAGCACAACCATAGATTGGAACGACACTGCAAATTCTACCGGAGGAACTGTCTACAGCTATTCAGTTGCAATCTTTGCTCCCAACTTCACAGCTTACAACATTGGCTTTCAGGTAAATGTACTTGGATTATATATATCAAGACAAGTAAAGGGTTATGGCTAATTTAGCTTTCTGAAATATTTGATTCTTGGTTGTTGATGAAGAACACAGCTTCTCCGGTGAGTCCCGGTGCTGTTGGTGGTCAAGCAGTGGCCATTAGAGTTGCAGGTGACCAAGCAGATTTTTATGGTTGTGGGTTTTATGGTGGACAAGACACATTACATGATGATCGCGGACGGCATTATTTTAAAGAATGTTTCATTCAAGGATCGATTGATTTCATCTTTGGAAATGCTAGATCACTCTACCAGGTACATTGCATGTTGATATATACCTACTAGGCACAGATTAATCAAGGCTATATATATATCGATCGTAAACTTTGTTATTAATTTGCAGGAGTGTACGATTAATTCGATAGCGAAACAAGTTGCTGAGGGGATTAGTGGAGCCATAACAGCTCAAGGAAGGCAATCGATAAACGAGAAAACTGGATTTTCATTCATGAATTGTAGTATTGATGGATCAGGGAGAGTGTGGCTTGGACGAGCATGGGGGACTTATGCTACCGTCGTCTTCGCTAGGACATTCATGTCTGATATCATATCCTTGGATGGATGGAATGATTGGAAAGATCACTGTAGAGACCAGTCTGTGGTTGATCCTAACTGTAATCTACTACTACTACTTCTCCCCCTCTAAAATGTTCTTGATCCAAAAAAAAAAAAAAAAAATTGTGATTGATCTGTTATTACATACATGTTTTGCAGGACTGTGTTCTTCGGGGAATACGAATGTGTAGGACCGGGCGCAAATTACACGTTTAGGAGCTCTTACGGTAGGCAACTGAGTGATTCAGAAGCAGCTCCATACATGGATATTACATATATTGAAGGAAATGAATGGCTTCTTCTTCCTCATGGGAACGTTCGATCCTCCTGATCATCGACGACGCACAGAATTCATTTGAACATGAAGTAAAGGAAGATTGTAATTTAATTTCAAATGATTCAGCAAACATTGCTTCAAAACTAAACCGTAAAAAGCAAATGATGATTAGTAATATAAAATAATGTTCATCACTGATCAATTAGCAATTAAAGCTACTTGATATGAAAAGGGAGTGCATGTTAAGTTCAAATCAAATGGTGGGGTTTTGTGTTTTTTGAGGACTCATTAGAAGGTAATAATAAGATTATACTAGTCTGTTTTGTTTGATCAAATCCCATTTCTGGATTCGTGATTTTTTTCCTTCTTGTATGTTTATTAGACCAGAAGTTATTCAGTTCACAGGGTGAATGAACCAAATGTTCAAATCAATTACTGCCTAGGAAGATGAGATGCATTAGAAATGGCCCCTTAAATGGTAAAACAGAAAAATAAAGAAAGCTCTCCCATGGAATAAAGGCCAATTCAGTTTAAGCAACTTAGGCTGACCAAACTGAACCTAAAAATTATTGAGCCCGAACCCAACTCAAACATATTTTTTGAGTTCGGACTGACCAAGCTGGGTAGATCATCCACCCTTCCTGTCAACGGATTAGATTTGAATCGGATTAAAGCACATCCAAATTGATTTATTAAAAGTCGGATCGAATGGGATTGTACTTTATCGGATATCCGGATCATAAATCCCTTATCAAATTCCCTTAGTTTCGGATCGGATTTGAATAATTATCGAATTTTCTATTTTAGTGCTAGAAGAAAGTAAATAAAAAGAAATACAATTATATATATATATATATATATAAAGTATCCTAAAACAATAACAAATTTCTAATTATATGTTTAGACTTGTAGCCAACCAATGTTACATGTGCATACATATGTATATCTATAATATACATATTATATTTTTATATAAACAAACAAATAGAATCGGATCAGACTCTTATCCAATTTGATCCGATTAATAGTCGAATTGAATCGGATCATATATTGTCGGATTATCAAAATCGAAAATCCCTTATCAAATCCGCTTTTTCAGATCAGACTCGAATTGAAGTTAGATCATGATCCGATCCATTAACAGCCTTACGTGCTCCATGCCAATCTAAACGTTTAAAACTGGTTCGGTTTCGAACTTGCTAGTTTCAAATGAAGGAGGAATTGTGTTTGAAACAGCCTATATTACCAAAGTTTTAATTCTCGGGATCTTGGATTGGACCGGTCTGGGCCGATCCTGATCCAGTCACCGGAACGGCGATACCGATCAATATCGGACCGATACAAGCTGATGCCAGTTGGATCATTTATTTTATAAATTAAAAAAAAATTGGAGATCAATTGGATCGGTAGATCTAATCATTGGACCAATCCGGATCAGTATCGGTTGAATCGGACCGATCCCAAGTCACGATATAACTATTGTATCGTGAGGCTTTGGATCAGACCGGTCCTTACCGATCCCAATACGGACCGACCGGTCCGGACCGATCCTTGAAATCATGTATAATACCGTTAAAACTTCTTTTGAAATCTTGGATGCAATCAAGCTTAAGTGAGGGAAATTTAAATTTTGAAAACCAAAAGTGCTGACTCATTTTGTTTATTAATTAAATAAGATTATGAGAATTATGTGATCAACGGACAAAAGAATGCCACGCGTCTTTATTCCTCAAACAGTAATATAAAAAGCTATCTATCCACCATATTCGCACTAATCTCCCTAATAAGCATCTCGGCTCTCTCTCTCTCTCTCTCTCTTTCGGTAATTTATTCTCATTTTGTGTTTTCCTTCTAGAGAGATCTATAGATCCCTCTGATTCTTCTTAGGGTTCTTCGATTACATTTTTGATTTCTGATTTCTTCTTTTCCTTGTTTGTCGCAGTTCTTTGAAATCTGAGATTTTTTTTTGGATCTTGCTCTCCTTGTGATTCTGCAAGCGATTGAAGTAGAATCTTATCAAGAACAGCGAGATGGGCCAGATCCAGTACTCCGAGAAGTACTTCGACGACACTTTTGAATACAGGCAAAATTTTCCCCTCTTTCATCTCAGATCCGAAAGAAATTTCTCATTTGAATTCTCATTTGAATTCAAAAACCTTCTTGAAATCACTTTTTGGTGTTTGCAGGCATGTTGTTCTTCCTCCTGAAGTCGCGAAGATGCTTCCAAAGAATCGTCTTCTTGCTGAAGTAAGAAACAAACTTTTAATTTAGGGTTTCTTTTGGAGCTTCTTTATTTTGAAAAGAAACGGAGATGAAGAATTTTAGAAAATTCTTAAAACATGTGGCCATGTGTTTGATGAAATTGCAGAGCGAGTGGAGAGCGATAGGGGTTCAGCAGAGCCGTGGATGGGTTCACTACGCGATCCATCGGCCGGAGCCACACATCATGCTTTTCAGGCGGCCTCTGAACTATCAGCAGCAGCAGGAGACCCAGGCTCAGCAACCAATGCTCGCCAAATGAATCTGAAGAAGATTCACTTCTCTTATCTTTTCATCTAGAAAAGTAATAAAACAAAATTAGGGTTTCATCTTTTATCTGTCGTAAGATGTCTTGATGATATGTTGTGATATGGATTTCGTGTTGGTTTTCCTTAGTTTTTTTTATTAACAAGATTGTTGATGATGATGTAGAGAATGTAATGTTCTTCAACATCCTTGCTTGATACAATACGTATTATTAGGGCTTTGTCAATCTGTGAAGGTTTGCAGATGTGAATTCATCTTATTCTTCTCATGTTTTTATGATTTAAGATTATTATTTTGTAGTTTCTGGTATGAAAATAAAAATGGGATTGGAGCCTAAATCTTGGCTTTGATTCTTTTGAATTTTGAAATTCTGTTTCAGCTCAAAAATTAGAAGCTGCTTGATAATCAAAAGCATTGGTGGGAGCCCTTCCCTTTTCAGTTCGTGCTCAATAGGCCAACTGATTTTGGTTTTTAGACCGAGCCTGAACTGATAAAAGAATCCATTGTAGCGCAATAATTTAATGGCCTTTTAACCATGGTTTCAAGGATTGGTCCGGATCGGCCGACCCGGATCGGGATTAGCCAGGACCGGTCCGATCCCAAGCCACGAGACAAGTGTATTGTGAGGCTTTGGATCGGACTGGTCCAACCGATACTGATCCGGATCTGCCAATCCGAACTGGTCCAGTGATTAGATCGGTTGATTCAACTAATCTCAGGTCAATTGAGGGGATATCGGGTTTTCATAGAGGAGATTTGGGTTTTGAAGGTGGTTTCGATGGTTCAAATGGGGAGTGAGTTGGGTTTGTGGTGGTGGGAATGGTGGAGGAAATGAGTTGGTATGGCGGAGAGGAGCGGGGATGGGTAAAGGGGGTGTTGGTGTTGCTACCACAGCAGCAGCAACAACGAAGAAGAAGCTGCGCGCGATGGAAAAATGGAGACTCAGGTTGGGGGGTTTGTGGAGCAAATGAAGAGGGAGAAGAAATGGGATGAAGAAGAAATAGATAAGATAAGAATAGAAAAAATGTTGAGATTAAGGGAGAGTTTACCATCAACAAAGGGGTCTTGCTCGGATTTGGGTGTCGCTATTGCTGTCACTCTTTGCCATTGTCGTTGTCGTCAGAGGAGTGTAAGAGGAAGAGGGTTCAAGGAATAGGGTTTTCTGTTCTTCCTTTCGAATGAATTTGGGTATGCACAGGGTGATTTCGCCGTCGGACGCGTTGGGGATCTACGGTGTGCGCATTGCTTGAATAACAAAAAACAAAAAAAGCACCTAGTCTCCAACCGATCTCCATTTATTTATGGATTGGACCAGGATCGATCGATCCAGATCGGATTTGGCCCCCACCGGTCTGATCTAGGATCCTGAGAATAAAAGCTCTAGGATCCTGAGAATAAAATCCTTGCTTTTAACCCAACTCGTTGGAGCTAACTAACCCAAATCCAACTCATTTGAAGTTTCGTACTCATAGCTGAAGAAGTTGTACTTGAACCTTCTAAAGTGAACTTGTTATGCTGCAAGCCTCTTCAATTATAGTACTCACAAATTGCTCTTCAGCAACTTTCATAAAATCTTTTGCCTTTTAACATTACGAGATTGAATCGCGAATGCTTTTATTGACACATGATTTAAGTACACAATTGTAAAGAGAGCAAATGTACATTAGTTAAATCTTCCATGCGAACATTTATAAATCGAAGAATATTAATAAAATATTGTAATTCTCAATCTCAATTTGTATTATGGTATAATTGATATATTTAATTTTGCTATATTATATTTGTGATGACGATGCTTTAAATACTACATTGAGGTGTGACTTTAGAAGATCTTAGTTTTACTTGGACCAAATCATTGCACAACCATGTGAAGTAAGGCCAAGGAGCATGGGAAGGTGCCACTTGGGACACTGGTAAAGTCTTTGGGTGTCGTCTCCAAGACTTGGATTCAATATTCGCCTTCATCAAATAAATGAGATTTTGCTCGACCGTTTGCCTCCAACCAAGACGTCATGGGTGGTTCGAGTTGCCTCTTTGCAAGGCAGGCAGGTCCCCTTACAGGTGCTCCAAGGGTTAGGGCGGTATGTAGATGGGTGTGTGTGTTACTAGCTATGTGACAAGGCAATGGCCTAGTGTAAAAAAAAAAAAAACAAGCGAAGGAGCATGCACATCGATTGATGCTGCAACTTTCATGCTCCAGACCATATAGCCCCACTTAGGGCATCTCCAATGCTCTCCTACAACCTTCTTCAAATTCAAATTTGATAAAAAAAAGGGTAAAAAATCTTCTCAAATCATCCTCAAACCTCTTTTCATAATTGACGAATCCCTAAACTTTTTTCTAAATAAGAGAGAAATATTTAAGGATTCTCAAATCTCCCCCCAAAACCTAATAGTTATATAAATTAAAAAGATTTAAGAAAATTGAATATAGGGAAAGGATTGGAAAGGCATCAAACCTAAATCTTTTAAAAGAGACTTTTAGGATAAAATTTAAAAATTTCAGAGAAATGGCTTTTAGGATAAAATTAAATTTTTTAAAAGATTTGAAAAAAAAATATAGGGAAAATACCTATGACTTTTTAATCAAATTTATCTTCAAAATAAGAAAAATAAAATTTAGGGAAAGGATTTGGATTCGTAAATAGAACAAGTAAACTTTCTAGATTTCTGTAAGGTAAGAAAATGTTCTAGTTTCGAAACGAACCACAAACAAAAGGCTCCGCATCCTCTACAGCTTAAGACTTACAGCACATACAGCACCGTTGGATTGCTGCCACGTGGATTTAACCCAAAATTCGAAAACGTTAGTTTAACGGCAATAGTTTTGAATTTTTTTTTAATCATTGAAATTTAATACACCTCCGACCAATTTAATACACGCCCCGACCCGACCTTCTT
>JAUPMG010000001.1:18005786-18037140 GCA_031762675.1 Pachysandra terminalis
TGATTAAAGCTTGCAATTTTGCAGTTAAGAAATCGGTATTGATTTCTCAATATATTGGCTATGGCTGGAGGTTAGTAAATTCTTTTCGTATATTATTATTTATGCTATTTAGATGTTTGCATAAATATTCAGTTTAAGTTTTCTAACATCTGGTATATTTGGGCCAGAGTTGGCAATTAAAAGTTGAATCAAAGTATAGCCAAGTAAATAATGATTGTTAGAAGTTTTAAAATATGAAGTACATTCCAAATTTATCTATTAAGACTCCGCTTTTATATCATGTTTTGTATTTCAGTTTCTTGGTGGGAGTCTTATGGTTTGACGTCTCCGAATCTCCAGCTAGTTGCCATTAGAATTTAAGTCCGAACTCTTCCTCATCTCCAAGTGAAAGGAATTTGAGTACTTTTGATCAAATTCATACAAAGAAGAGAAACCATTTGACGCAAGAAAAGCTAGAAAGTTTGGCGTACATCCATTACATTTGGAGAATGTGTGATAGACAATTAAGGATGAATGGCTACAGCTATCATCCAACCATTCTTAACAATTGTTGAAAATGTAGTAGATGATTGGATTTGTTTGGATGAAGAGGTGGAGATAACTCAAGAAGTAGAGGATATAAATAAATCATCATAATTTGATATGATAGATGTCCCAATTCCAATCATGGATGGGGAGAAGGGATTGGATCCTTCACTTCTCTTCTTAGGACTCCAGAAAATTTTAGGAGATAGGTAAAAGTGGGTGGTGGTGGTTTGAATGGATTAGTTGAGATGCTTTATGGCTATGATTTGTTGGTTTTGGAAGATTTGGTATCTTGAAGATATTATTGGTTATATATTGTTTTCTTTGGTTATTATTTTATCGACTTTTTGGCAGATTTGTGTTATGTTTTTTTTGCCTTTTATATGTTATGACGAGTTAGGACGTTATTTTGTTCTATGAACCATAAAAGTTTAAGAATTTTTACAAATTGTGGATGTTTATGATAATGTGCAGGTTTTATTATTTATAGACAAGGTTGATGATTCTGTGAACTATAACATTTCTATTAGCAGGTGATCCCTTAGATTGAATATTTGAAATTATGTATGTACTTGTACTTTATTGCATTTATTTTTAGTTAATGGATTTGTAGAACATCTGAAAATGTATCAATAATATTAGTTTTTTTATTTTTTTATAAGTATAAATTTTATGGGTTAGTCTTAAGTCATAACAGATTGTCATAACATGTTATTCATAAATTATTTAAATATATCATCAATTTATGTTTGACTTTTCTACATTTTCTATGATTTTCTATGAATTTTTTTTATTTATTTTTATTATATTTTTAAAATATTAATATATTTTTGTATTGACCAACTGATAACTGGGTCGAGTAACCTAATTACTCGGATACGTAGACTTCCCAGATACTGTCCCTATCCGAGTTTTTAAACACTGCTTCTACTAGTTTCCTGTTCGAGTCTGAGCCAATTAAGCGAAATTTTGCAATCTTCTCCTTATTTAAAAAAAAAAAAAGAAAAAAAGAAAAAAGCAGAACTAAAGAATCGATAGTAATGGTGCAGTGAAGGCTGTCATGGCCACAATGGGATTTCATGAGAAATGGATTAGATGGATTATGGAGTGAATTACTATTTTATCATATTCCATTCTTGTGAATGGCTGTCCAACTGAGAGATTTTATCCCCTGAGAGGAATCCAACAGGGTGATCCATTATCACCTTATTTATTCATCATATGTGCTGAAGTTTTGTCTCAAAACATAGAGAATAATGTAAATACTCATAGGAATATCATTGGTGTTAGAATATCCAGAAATGGGCCTTTGATCAGTCATCTCATGTTTGCTGATGATTGTATCATTTTTGTTGAAGTTAAACCAGAGACTATGGGTCATATCAAAGATATTCTTGACCTTTACTGCACTGACTGACTCAGGACAGAAAGTTAATTTTAACTAATCTAATGTTTGCTTTTTTAATAATGTGCATAATAGACATAAGCAATTGCTGAGCACGATTATAAAGTGTCCTATTAATCAAGATCAAGGAAAATATTAAGGAATTTCTATGATTAAAGGTAGAACTAGGAGGTAACATTTTCTCTATTTAGAACATAAGATTAAGAGAAAACTTGATTGCTGGAAGTCTCAACTTCTATCTAGAGCAGGGAAAGTTACACTCATTAAATCTACCATGTCATCAATTCCACAATACACTATGGGTTGTTGCTGGCTTCGTAGTAAAACAAAGGAGAAATTAGACAAATATCAGAGAAATTTTTTTGGCATAAGCTAATAAGCAAAACAGTTTACATATGCTGGATTAGAATAAGATATGTAGACCTAAGAATGATGGAGGACTAGGAATTAGGAAAATTCAGGATGTGAATATTGCATGTATGGTTAAGCTGGACAGGAAAATTCTTAAAGCCAATGATAATCTATGGGTAAAAATCATTAAAAATAAATATCTTCGAAGAAAAGATTTCTCGCAGGTTAAAAAAAAAAATAACAATGATTCCCACATATGGAAGAACATTGTGGGAAATGGGGATTTTCTTAAAAATGATTAAAATGAGTTATTGGTAATGGTATGGAAATAAAATTCTGGACTGATCAATGGGTTGGACATAATAAACCTTTGACTGACAACCTAGGGGAAGTTGAAATTAAAGAGACAGACATGAATCAAACTGTATCTGAATATATACAACCTGTCAAAACATGTAATATACCTAAACTTAGAGATGTTATTAGGGATGATAATATAATTTAGGACATTGTAAGTAAACCCATTCCCAATGCTAACATAAATGACTCTTTATGTTGGGGATTTTCCAACAATGGAAAATTTACCTTAAAATCTGCCACTTGGTTGGTAAGAAACTTTGGTAATAGTAATGTCAATAATCAAGATCTGTTCAAAACCATATGGAAAATAAAATGTGCACCTAAAGTTCAGGTTTTTGCTTGGATGCTTTGCCATAAGCTCCTTCCAACTGGTTTTTGTTTAGTCATTAAAAATCTAGACAAATTATAATTGCACCTTTTGTGGAATTGAAATTGAAGATATTGATCATCTTTTTAAAGAGTGCATTTTTGCTAAACAAGTATGGCAAGCATGTGAAAATTATATGCACCTTTTGTGGAACTGATATTGAAGATATTGATCATCTTTTTAAAGAGTGCATTTTTTCTAAACAAGTGTGGCAAGCATGTGAAAATTATATACAGAGTATTATGCTTGATAACAACGAGAATGATATTATCCATTGCCTGATTAAAGCCAAAAATCAATCGCTTTATAATTTAGAAAGAATTTTTCATATGTGCTGGTTTATATGGATTACTTGCAATATTGTGAGATTTGAAAATTATGCTGGACATTCTAGGGAGGTTCTTGAAAAGGCTGCTAAATTCTTAATAGACTATAAACAAGCAACTAACAGAATTGACGAGTTCAATGGAACAGGTGATACACAGGGTTGTGCTAGAGGAAAAGAACCAATTTTGATATCCTGTCAGAAGACATGGCATAAACTCAACTTTGATGGGGCGTCAGGAGCAACTGGTGAAGGAGCTGAAAGATTTTATAGGAAAATCATGTTTTGCTTATGCTTCTAAGACAAGGCTATGTAATATATATCTAATAGAACTGCTAGCGCTTCGTGGAGGACTATATTTAGCCAATTCTGCATGGATTGACAACTTATGGGTTTAAGGTGACTCTTTGACCGTTGTGGGAGCAGTTCAAGGATTGATGGATTGCCCATGGCAAGCTTCAGCTATCCTAAAAGAGATTAACCTCATTTTGAAGACTTTTAAGAAAGTGAAGGTCTCACATGTTTTTAGGGAAGGAAACAAAGTTGCTGATATACTGTCTAAGCTAGGGATAAATTTTGTAAACCTTATTATATGGATGGATCAGTATCCTAAACAGGTCATGGAGTGTATCAAACAAGACTATATGGGTTGTAAGTTTATCTGTAAGTAATATATGTCTTCGTTTACCAAAAAGAAATGGTAATGGTGCAGTGATGCTGGAAAACCCACACTTTTCATGGGCAGCAGTCAGATCATCCTTGCAATAACAACCCAATTCAATGGGTTATGGTCATCCTTTCAATGACAACCTAATTCAATGGGTCATGTTTGTCAAGTGAGAGAAAAAGCCAAGCCAGAGAGAGAGAGAGAGAGAGAGAGAGAGAGAGAGAGAGAGAGAGAGATGTATCCAAGGGTAAGACTTGGGACTGTATGATGTCCTAAATATGGGGTGGGAGTGGGCCAGGTGTTAGGGATGCAGTGGGATGAGTAGCCCATCCGTCCCGATCAGCCTGGCTCAATATTTTGGACGGGTTTGGGCAAGAGATATAGGCTCATGGCTTTATACTTATCAAACATGGCTTGTTCCGCTAGGGTTTACTTTTGAGTGTGTGAATTTACAATTGTATAAGATATGAACTTTTGCTTTTCATTAAAAAAAAATATACATGTATTTATTTACTTAATACATTAGTACTTGAAAATATTTTAGTAATCTTATCATTTAAAAGTATAGTTATTGTTTTAAATTCAAAAAATTAAATTTTAGTGTCGGGCCAGACTCAAGCTTAGAAGAGTTTATGATCGGTTGGGCCCATACCTCTGAGCCAGAAGCTCAAGCAGAGCCAAGCTTGGGCACATAAAAAACTATTATGATAGTGTACAAGTCTGACTTGAGCCCGCCCAAGCTCGGTTCGTTTACAGATACAAGCTAGTCCCAAAATCAAATAAAGCTTAAAGATCTTAGGTTTTTTAAATTTGGTTGAAAATCATTTCGGATCGGACTGAAATGTGGTTAGCACAAGCCCAACAAGCCCAACCCAAATTATATCGAACTTTATAAATTTGAGTTTGCCAAGTCCGACGAGCCGAATAATCGGGCTTATTCCTAGTTTAAATCGGATGGACTCATCAGGCCTATCCGAGTCGGGCCAAATATCCAGGTCTTGACTTGTGACTAGAGGTCGTAATTAGGCCGGCTTGATAGGGGTATTAACAGTTTAGCACTCAACACAAACCAACCCATTTAATAAACGAGTTGAAATAATCAAACCCGCACACAGCCTGCCTTAACCCTTCTCGTCCTATTTAATTTTACTAATTTTTGATTATTTATTTTTAAATATCTCATCTAATGTCTTGTATAATTAATCTGATTAAAAGTTGCAATTATATTGTAATTTAATACTTATTTAGGAGGAGATTTTACTTTAGGAGGAGCCCTAGCGCCCAAAACAAGGGAGAAGAGAAAGGACGCGGGGTGCGATTATGTTCCATCAACACAACTGATGGAAAGATCTGGAAGAAAAAAACCCATTCGACTCAAGAATCCACACTCTTAAATCACAATGATCATAAAAAATGATAGCATTTTTAAGGGTCTCAAACAAGAAATTCAATTCATCCAATTCAATCGGCCTAGGATCTCGACTAAAAGGGAAGTTCCAAGAGAGATCTGTACATGGACCAACTTTGAACCTCAAACACAAGGGAATCCTTACGGGTACAAATATGGTGTGTTTGGTTGATGGGAAAGCTCGGGGAAGGAAAGTATTTAGCTACTTTCCCATATGTTTTGGGTGTTTGGATGTTCGGAAAACGTGGGACCCACTGGAAAATACTTTTTCAAACTGTGGTAATTTTCGGTCAAACGCTCTATTTATTTTTCCTCTCAAAACGACGGGAAACGTTGGAAATGAAAGTAAAGTTTGAGTTTACACTGTAACGGTTGTGTTCATACTTTATGTGCGTTCCTATAAAGTGGTCAAAATATATCTTATCCCATGTGTGTTGAGACAATATATTGTTTCATATGCAAAGTTTTTATTTATTTTTATTTAGTCGAATTCTCGCTTTCTTTTCGAGACAACCAAACAGCACCAAGAAAAGTAGCTTTTCTTTTCATTTCCTTTACTTTACTTTCCAATGAATCCCTTTTATGCACTACTTTCCGACCAACCAAACACACCCGGTGTTTCATCAAAACACACACACACACACACACGCCTGATGAAAAGGGGCGTTCCAAGAGAGTCTGTAAATGGATCAACTCTGAACCACGGATAGAAAGGAATCCTTACAGATACAAATAGAGAAAGTTCTTGCGAATCGCGTTACACCCCCCCCCCCCCCACACACACACACACACACACACACATATCCCATAAATCTGTCCAAAAACGAATTGAACTACTATATCCCATAGAAAAACAAGCATACCTATAGAAAATCTGGAACAAATCAGAAACAACTCTTCATGGACTAGCCGATTTATTGTTCACCACGTGGTTCATATCCCATTTGTTTTCATGAATCCCGTATTTGCTAGCAATAATGGATCTCCACAAGGCATCTTGTTACACCCTGGATCTCGTGGCACGAATCCCTATGCGGGTGACACGGATCACGAGGTGAGACCTTCGGTTTCCCTACCTTGGAACACGGATCACCACAACAAAACTCAACGATACAAGAAAAATCAGTGTGCGAAAACAACATGTATAAACTAAATCAAAACATTAGGCTTCAGAAGAGCCGGAATTCCCAATAAAGCAAACCTACATAGATCCGGTTTCATTACACCAGTTCAAACTATGACTCAAACGGAAATAAATAAATCAACAGTCCAAGTCCATCCCTCTTACCACCTTAACCTGCAACATGAGTAAGTTGTGTGAGCATGGAATGTCCAGTAAGAAACAATCCTGTCATTCATCCTCGAGGGATAACCTTAGTTCAAACAACACATCAACATCATATTTACAACATGGAGAGTACATTCATATGCTATCATATCAGAACATAATTCCAGCATCATATCAACGCCATCGAGAGAATACACATATTGAGGATAGGCAATAATAATCAACATAGCAATATCAACATTCAATGCATGCTCATGAATGCACCCTTCGGTGATCAGCCGGTCCAACCAAATTGTCTCCACCCCGTTCCACAGCCGCTATGGCTAATTCGCAATTCCCATGTGTACATTATGGTTTCGTAGGACTTTCAACCTACTCGGGCTCAATTCTCGTAGCATTTTCTTACATTTAGGGATTAACACTCAGGGAGGCCTTTAATGAGGACGGTTACCGACTTGCATTTAGGGATTTCAACTCAGGGAGGCCTACTAAGAGGATGGTTACCCACAATGAAGAATCCACATCTCTATCCGTTGCTGCCCGGTTGACCGGACGAGCTATCATACGAACCAGTAGGGTTGCCGGTGATAATATCATTTGGCAGCTACCTGTGCATTCATACACACGAATAATCCTTAGGAAACCATCATGGGTATCCTTTCCAATAAGCAGTCGGATCTCCAGTGATAACACCCTTTGGAAGCTATCCGTGCACCCATACATACGAATAATCCTTAGGAAGCCATTGCAAGAATCATTTCCATAGTATACATGTACAACCAATCACAAACATGTTATTCATGCACAACATATCACATCTTAACAAGGTAAATCAAGTCATTCAGTGTCTATATTCATGTCCCAAACACCCAATCCAGTGTGGGGTCACAATCCCAAGTCAAATGGTCCAACCCTAAGCCAATTCCACAGATAAACAAGCTAGGGTTTCCATCGATAGGCTCACCGGTGTAGCGGTGCCTACTAGTGGGTACATCTGTGATTTAGAACTCCCTGTTAGCAGCTCCATCGGTGTACTAGTGGATGCCGATGAGTTGCGATCTGGGTTCGTGAAACTCTATTCTTGACATCCAAATCAACCAATATTATTTTCAGAGATCATAATACATTATTTCACTAATATCACATGCAATGAATCATATAAAACCTCATGGTAACATCATAAACAAGTTAAACACATGCTAGATCGCATATATTCATAGGAATCCGAAAACCAATCATATTATCATGTTAGATCCACGCAACAAGATCAGTCAACTTCTATATTGCACATATTCATCATTCAACACAAATCAAACCTTTGGACATACCAAAACCACATATGCACATATAAACGACCCCGAAATCTTAAGAAGATTATACATGAAATGTAACTTACCTTGGGTTCTGAGAAGGTGATCAAAAGTTCTCTCAGACTCCTTCCTCTTCTTCCTTCTTCTCTTCTTCTCCTCTCTCTAGTTCCAGCCACAACCTCCTTTCTTTCTTTTCTCTCAAACTCCAAAACCCTAATCCACCTCTCCCAACAACACTATTCACGTCACTATTAAAACCTCATATTTATAACCTCCCTTTTTCACTTATTTCACTTTCTAATCCTCTCCTAATTTCCTATATGCACACCTAAACTGATAAGGTAAACTTTCTCACCGGGAATGATCCAAAAATCAAACTCTTACTAATTAGAAATTAATTTCTAATTAAAAATTGAAACTCTCTTTTTCATTCTAATCCAATTCAAATCCTATTATAATTATTAAACTAACTTTAATGTCTAATTATTGACTCACACGATTAATTCAATTTTCAGCAAAATTTAATGTTAATTAATTACTTCCTAGCCCCTATACATCCTATTAATTATAATTTTACCCTAATACTTTCACATAATTACGGCTTAGTCCGATTCTACACTACTATACCATATTGTCACCATAGCAATAAGCACACATTAATTATTATTATTAATTTCTAGATCCGGGTCTCTACACATCTCTTTCCACGTTGAATCTCCATAACCACTTACCCAGACAAGAGCTCATACGACCCTTATGCCAATCAAAAGTCTAAGATCTCGGCATGTGTAGCCCTCTCCAATTGACCTAGAAAATGTATGAAGGATCGGACCCTTCTCATCCCTGAATATACCACCAACTTTTGACGGGCTTGGGTTACCCAAAGATCGTCAAAGTTTAATTTGAAGAATTCCTATGCTACGTAGATATACACTGAGGGTTTTCGTAAACAACTAGGAGATACATCTGCAATGGTAGTCCATCATTTCAATATCTTGATACAAAATAATCTCTAAGATGCGTCTATTCCTTTCACCCCAAATAATAGCCTATAAAAAATGAATCGTATAATATATTCCATCTCTTCTTGATACCAGGGAATCTTCACTGCCCCAAAATCATACTAATCCCTCGAGGAAACACCCAATTAACTCTAACAAGCTGCACAAAGAACATCGAAGTATGTCTTACGAAGTTGCAATGTAGGAATAGGTGGTCGATCGACTCATACCAGTATCCAGTTTCCATGGCAGCCCTTTTTTGGTAGTAGGGATGGCTGCAAGGATGGTAAATGAGTATTTAAATTTGTAAAAAAATCAACCTCAATAGAGATGCTACGCGGTTGAAATCAAGCAACTACACCTCTTTTGATTAAAGGCTTGACTAGAATCAATGACATTACCTACATTCATGTAAACAAGAAAAAAAAAGCATTTTAGATTTTTTTTTCTTTCATTTACATGTGCAGGTGACCAATAGAGTGCCGCACACACTCACCTGCACAGCAAAGCCACCCGCACCTGATCTACTGTGGCAGGTATAAGGCGGTTGTATGTTTAGGTGTCATATTCATCTAATCCCTATATCATAAGATACGAGGACTCAGTCTATATATTATATTTTTTGAGCTTATTTAAGCTAAGAACAAAAATATCGTACTATCAATTTTACTCATTTAAAACTTGATAATGAAGATATAGAAGGCATCTATTTAAAATAGAGGAAATAACTGTTAAAAATAAAGTGGATTCAAGTCCATAATGAAGAGGTTGGGTCATTACATAAGGATGGCAATGGGTTAGGTGACCCGTTCGGCATGATCAGCTCAGCCCTATTTTTGGACGGGCTTGAGCAAGAGTTAGTAGCCCATAAAGTTTGGCCAGGTTGGAATTTAAGTCCCGGGCAGTTTTTCGGGTCGGATTCGGGTTTTATTAAATTAGTTTGGGTTATTGGTAAGAAGTACATATTATGTTTGTAGAGGCTTACGCTTGAATCCTAGAAATAACAAAATCGTAATATTTTTGTCCCATTTGAACAAATATGGGCGGGCTTGGGCAAACACAGTTAAGCCCAAAGCTCGCGCCAAGCTGGGCTCGGGCAAACAAAATTACTCTTATTTGCATATTATGACCCAATCCGAGCTCGGCCTAACCCGACCCGTTGCCACTGGCAATACATAATCAACCCGAACCAGCTCAAATAGAACCCATGTGATAAAAGCTAAGCGCAGATGGCCATGTCTTCTTTCCCTTGCTTTTTTCCCCCAATTTTCTTTGAATTCTGATCGCTGGAGCAAAAGTGTTTCTGCTGAGTAATTACTGAATACCACCGGATACCGATGAAATAGATAACACCGTCCTTCGTTTAACCAGGTGATTTTGATTTATTCTCTCTCTCTCTCTCTCTTTCTCTCTCTTTCTCTCTCTCTCTCTTTCCTACTCATATAATATCATTGCAGTCTTGATTTTCTCCGATTACACCCTCGAAAATCACCAAGACTCTTTTGATTCCTGAGTTTTATTTTTCTCTCTGTACATCTCTGTTGTTTGTATTTTTGTTTCATAGCTCAGTTTGTAGAGCTTATCATTGCAAGTTGTTCGCAGCAAACCCCAATTTCGTATATAAAGTCTTGGTCATTTTTTGAATTTTAACTATACTTTAATGTTTTGGTATGCGTTTCTTGTAAAAATTTGATGGATAGATTTTTCTTCAAACCCTAAGTTTGAGCTTTCTTTCAAAGTAGGCTCGTTGATACTGAAGATTCCGGTTATAGTTAGCTTGAAATGCTTGTTCTAGGGTTTCTCAATGAAAATGCATCTGCAATCCAATTTAGTAGAACTGAGGCATTCCCTTGTATTTTAATTTGTTAGGGACCTAATCTTCGTTCCAAAAGCCCCAGGACTTATGGAAATTTATTTGGTTAGGCCCTCAACATTTAGGGATTGGAACATTCCACCACGCTTTAGTAGCCGGCTTCCACGACGGCTCACTCTATCGACACTGACCCAATGGTAGCCCTTTCTCTTTGGTGGTTCCACTCACCTATCAGTATTCAACATGGTTTCAAGGATCGGGCGATGCCGGTTCGGACCGGCCGGTCTGGTTCCAACCCGCGATACAAAGACTTGTATTGTTGGGTTATGGACCGTCGGTCCCGTGACCGATCCCGCCGGTCCGTAACCGGTTCTGGCAGTCTGACGACCGGTCCCTCCGGTCCGGCGTCCAGTATCGCCGGTCCGACAACCGATACCGCCGGTCCGGTCCCCCGTCCGCGGTCCAGCGCCCCGTCCTGCCGGTCTGGCACTGGTCTGAAATTTTTAATTTTTTTTTTGTTTTCTGTACCGGACGACGAGATCGGTCCAGCGACCGGTTCCTGTCTTTAAAACCTTGGTATTCAATGACTTCGGACCATGCCCATACATAATACCAAAGCATTTTAATCCAGTCTATAGGTCGCCCCTTCCGTGATTCGAACCCGTGATGTGGTGCCTGCTCTGATACCAATTGTTACGGACCTAACCGTTGTTCCAAAGTCCTCAGGACTTATGAAAATTTATTTGGTTAAGCCCTTAACATTTAGGATCGTAACATAGCACAAATCTTCAAGTTACAAGATTCCATTTTTTTTTCCTTTGTAGTTGGTTATTCATGGATACCTATATGTCATGGTTTTACATTTCCTCAAAATATAAAAATTTCCCTTTTGAAAGGAATTGAGATTTCCCCCTCGTCAATATTTCCTTTATACAAAATTTTCCTGTTTGGAAGGCAATAGAATTTCCATCACATTGATATCTCCCTTATCTTGAATTTTGTGCGCGCGCGCGCGTATGTATAGTTTTCTACGAGAAACACTGCGAAGACGCGAAATTTCTTAATTCTCAAGGTGTGAAAGTTCTCTCTAAAACCGAAAGTTAAAACCTTCACACGTATACCATTTGTGTTAACAGGGAAGATTTTGCAACTATCACTTATACATGGGGAGTCCATCCCATGCGGAATATGTTGCATTTGAAGAGAAGGTTAGGCGGACAGTTTACATTGACAATATCTCAACACAAGCCACTGAATCTGTTCTGAGAACCGCACTTGGGCAGTTTGGGAATGTTGCCAGTGTTCAGTTTGTCCCAAACTACACGGAATCGAGGAACATCCCACAATGTGCTTTGGTGGAGATGGAGAATTCGAACCAGGCTGAATCCATTATTAAGGAGATGAAGAATTATCCTTTCATGATGTCTGGGATGCCAAGGCCTGTGAGAGCACGTAAAGCTGAGGTGGAAATGTTTGGTGATCGCCCCATAAAGCCTGGTCGGAAGATACGATGCCGTTGGTTGAATCCGAATGATCCGGATTTTGAGGTTGCAATGAAACTGAAGCGTCTTACCAGGAAACATGCTGCAGAAGCTTCAGTGCTGCTCAAGGTAAACTTGGTTGATCTGCTTATTTTCTGATTATTTTTTTTTCCCAAGATGAAATGTGTAATGGGGATGAAAATTAATCATACACAGCTCGCATTGAGTGTAAAAGTCTAAATTAAGATGATCAGATAAAGAACATGGATAAAAACAAGACTGTGTTTGGAACCATGGATTTTAGAAGAAAAGAAAAGTAAAAAGAAATAGAAAAGAAAAGAAAAGAAATGATATGTGTTTCTTTTCAAGTGTTTGGTTAAGATTAGATATAGAGAGAAAAGAAATCAAATTCCGGCGACTTTCGATGATTTTTTGGTGAGTTCTCATAGATTCCTGCAAGGTTGATTGGCCACTAAGAAAAGACAAGATATGCTATCAGTTAGGTTGGAGTGTTGGAGAGTGCTCTCCACCTTTCTTTTATTTCAAAATCTCTTCCTTTTTGAGGAGAAAGGTTTTTGATCCCAAAAGAGAATTTTTAAGTTATTTTTTCTATCCCCAACTCTTTCCTTATTCAATCAAACAGGAGAAGTACTTTCTCCAGCATTTTCTTTTCTCTTCTTTCAAAATCCGAGGTTCCGAACACAACCTAAGGAATCATGAAACATATTAATGATGGTGCATTGTGATACCGGCTTTAGTTAACCACAACTCTGATTGCAGCAATAAGCACCAGGTCTGGGGTTCGATTCTTGAGGGGGGACCGTTTCACTTGGGGCCATTGGAGGGTTACCCGGTTGTTAACGTCAGGGCCCCAGGGATTAGTTGTGGTGTGCGCAAGTTGGCCCGGACACCCCGGTTATCAAAAAAAAAAAAAAAAAAAACTCTGATTGCAGCAATCAGTCTTGAGTGCATGGAGCATATTGTAGGGCTACTTTACTTTGCCTTGTATGAAATTTGTTGATACCTTGATAAACTGTTCGAAACCATTGTGCTTGTTTTGCAGCATCAACTAGCAGAAGAGGAGAAGCTAGCAAAGCAGCAGTCGGAGTCTCTTAAAGCAACCTACAAGAAGTATGACATGATTGAAGGTGTCACCAGTGATGGGACTCTTAATCGGTTGGCACGCCATTACAATCTGAATATTAAAGATGATTGATAGATATTTCTGATCACATTGCAACAATTGGGTGATAGACACACCACTCTGCTCTGTAAGTCTGTTTTTCCTTGATCTAATATGATAGTTTCATGATGTGTGGGCTGAGTTTTTCTTGTTCAGACTCAAAAGCTATGAGAAGCTGTTTTTGCCTGCCTCAAATAGCTATTCTGGTAGGTTTTAAGTGTTTTTATGTACTATTACTCTTCTTTTTGCTAATTCATATACCGGAAACACCAAACAGTTCTTAAGCTACTTCAGAAAGTTTGTTTTGAAACTTGAACATTCAATTACAATGGTACTAGGTAAGAAATGTTAACATTATCAAATATTAACCGAACATCTCTTTTGTATCGGATTCATTCTTCATTTCTGGCTTGAACTTGTAGTATGATGTCTTGAATTAATACTGTCATATTGAAGTGGGAAGATCCCCCTTTTTCAATTTCTCCCTTTGCCATCTCCCCAAGTTCTCGTGCTCTTTTCCTTCTGTCTTCTCCTTCCTCCCCTTCATCCATCAGCCTGTCAACAGCTTTCTCAACCACTTCCCTCCTCACCAACACCCCAAACTTCTCTTCCTCACCCCATAACAAAGCAACCTCCACTCCCACTCTAATTCCAATCCTCAATACATGTACAACTAACTTCTCATTGAAGAACTGTTCAGCAAAGAGAGGCCATGTTATCATCGGCAAACCTGCACACACGCCTTCCAGTGTTGAATTCCAACCACAGTGGGTTAAGAATCCTCCGATTGCAGGGTGTGACAAAATTAGCACTTGTGGTGCCCAAATTAAGAGAGCTCTCCCTTCCATCCTCTTCTCAAATCTCTCTTCTGATAACCACTTCTCAAACTCTGATAGTTTATCACCTCCTCCTCTGATCACCCAAATGAACGGTCGCTTCGAAGCTTCTAGGCCTAAACCAATCTCTATCAACTGAGAAGGTAGTATTCGATTTAGGCTGCCAAGACAAGCATAAATTACCGAGCTAGGCTCTTCTAATCGAGCCACTGCAGGCACTGATTCTCGTTAACTGAGCTCTTGTTGCCTCTCTCAACCTTGTCTAAGTTCCTTTTGCTACTCTGAGAGACGGGACCAATACACCAGACCTTCTTCCCTTTGGCCTTCTTGTATCTTTCGATGTATTCTGGCTCTAACTTGTCGAAAGTATTCACCACTACCCCATATACCGATAATTCAGATTCTCTTAATGGTTGAATAACGTCTTTCACGATCGATGAGACTTGATTGAGGGATTCTGGAAGTTGTGCTCTAGTCACCTTAATTTGATCAGGCATTCCTGGCACAACAAAAGACTCGGACTCTGTCGCAACACTCTCATGAACCTTAGACAGTAGTATATTGTTGGAGCACAACAAAGAGAAACAATATATCCCATGGAAGATAAGTCTTGGTATATTGAACTGGTCTGCTGAGTTGGATGTCCATGGAAAAATCATATCAGAAATTATGCAGCTCAGGTGGGGTTGCAGTTCTTCGATCAATTGTTCTAGTGGTTGTTGTAGCATGCTAGTCGCGATGAAGAAGTTCTTGGCCAAGTCTCGTGAAGGGATAGTATCAAGATTCTCACATCCTTCAGGTAAGCCGGCTTCTATAGATGGAAAATGGAGTTGGAGAAGTTGAATTGGAAGGTTGGATTCTATGGCGTGATCGATGTTCGTCTGGATTTGCGAAGCATTGAGTGGTGTAGTGACTAAGGTGACGATCATGCCGTGCTGTGCAAATAGTATGGCCATGTCTGTCATGGGGA
Source organism: Pachysandra terminalis (assembly GCA_031762675.1). Taxonomy (NCBI): domain Eukaryota; kingdom Viridiplantae; phylum Streptophyta; class Magnoliopsida; order Buxales; family Buxaceae; genus Pachysandra; species Pachysandra terminalis. Next base: position 18,021,077 of record JAUPMG010000001.1, read on the forward strand.
TCATGTGGCCTGGAGCCATGAAAGGAAACAAGAGAAAGTGAAGCTGCTTCTGTTCTGAAGCCATGGAGGTTGGGTTTGATGAAGAAGAATGGGGCATGAGTTAGGATTGTTGAGAACAAGTATTAGAGATCAATTCAATTGGTACCGACTTGAGGTAATCCTTGGCATTCAAGTGGTTATTTTTAAATGTTTTTTTTTCTTTTCTAATCCTTTCTTGTGGAACATAAATAAAGTCTTAATATGTATCCAGGAAAGAAAAAATGGTTTCACAAGTCTCCCCTAATATGCTATAGTCAAGGCATGAATTTAATAAAGTATTTGTAAACGCTTTTTTTTAATGGTGGACTCTTTCATTTCATTTCAATGTATGATTTAACAGGAATAGAGAAATAAGGTTAAAAAATAAAATATAAAGTAAAATTTGACCTTTGGGATTCCTTTGAATAACCTGTTTAGATACAATAACTTAGAATTGTGTTGTTATCCAACTTAACCACACAATTAATGAAGGTGGCATGACTAAAAAAGAAAAGTTACAATACTAATACCATGTTCCAACTTCCAACTGGTTGGCTCTGTTTGATTTATGTGTTGGGTCGGTTTGGTCGATCCGGATTGCCACTTAAGTATGGGACGTCCATGCTTGGTGTGAGACTAAGTGTGACTTTGACTCCATCTAATAGGATTTGGAGATAGGGTCCTAGGGTCTGGTTGGATTGCAGTGGGAATTGGAATTAGCATTTGTGAATTTCAATTCTTGCGTTTGGATAACCAATTCTCACGGGAATTAAAAATCACGTGGTAAAAAAAAAGGTACCCAATTCGTACGATTCATGAGAATTATAATTCATACCTTGGGGGTGTTTATTGTAATTCCCACGTAAACTAGGTATTTCATTGGAGTGATTTAAATGGGTAACCTGTCCCATCCCTAATGATTCCGGTTTGGTAACCCATTAATCGGGTTAGGGTTGGGTTATGAACCTATCCCATTGCCATCCATGGTTCTATGGACCGGCTGATACCGGTTCGTATCTTCCAGTCCGAATCGGAACCGGTCCTCAATGATCTGGTTTCAACTTGCGATACAAACTATTGTATCGTGGGGTTATGGACCAGTCCGGTACAGCTGGTACCGGTCTGGTCCATAACCCATACAACTGGTTCGGTGATCGGTACAACTGGCTCGATTGGTCCTGTATTTTTTTAAAAAAATTATTTACTGGACAATCCAGACCGGAGATCGGTCCTGTCGGTCCTGAATGGTACCTCCGGTCTGACTACTGGTCCGGCTAATCCGGCGACTGGACCCGCCGATCCGACGAACGATCCCGCTGGTCCGGTCCAATTTTTTATTTTTTATTTATTTGAAAATGTGGTTTATTTTGTTTTTTTTACATACTGGATCTGGACCTGGTACCTGGTCCCGATACATTGAACCTTGTTGCCATCCCTATTGGTAAGAGAATCCATCACTAGAGTTAAATTTTTTTTTTTTGATAAGTAAAGTTATGATATTGCATTACTATAAGAAAAGAAAAGGTACATGTCAATCATTCCATGTGCATGTATAACTATCCATATCAAAATACCCTCCCCTACCTCAGTTAGTAGCTCATCTATAGCTCCCCCCACCAATTTACAAAATCTCCAAAATCGACTTCACAAAATTCTGGTAACACCCTTGCCGAATGAAAAAGAAGGGCAACAACTCTCTTTTTAAGCTCACCAATCTGTACTTCCTTATCTTCAAAGACTCTGTAGTTTCTTTTTTTCCAGATAGACCAACAAATAACATGAGGGCATAAGTTCCATAAAAGGTTCTGTCTAGTCTTCTTTCTCCTCCAACTCCACGCCAACAATAAATTTTTCAAGTCCTCCGGTAGCACCCACGAAACACCGAGACCACATAAAAAGAAAGACCATAACTCCTTGGCCAATTCACAATGAATGAGAAGGTGATTAACTGATTCAGCATTCTTCTTGCACATTACACACCGATTAGGAAGATACAAATTTCTGGAAATGAGATGGTCGACCGTTAAGGTCTTGTCATGAGCCTCCAACCAAACAAAAAAAGACACCTTAGAAGGACTATGAACCTTCCAAATCGACCTATCGGCCGCCTCTCCGGTGTACCTAGGAGAAATAGCTCCAAAAGGTGACTTCACTGTGAACCATGCTCCCCGCCTCTCCATCACCTACTGTCTGGACAGTCAACAGACCTGAAACTATCCAACTCCAACATGAGAGCACCAGCATCTTCCACCTCCCTATCAAATAGCGCTCGTCTAAATCTTAAATTCCACTCAACTTCATTCCCTTCCTTCTGAATAATATTACAGATCCACTCCCCTTTAGTTAAAACTACCAAATAAAGAGCATTATATTTTGTAACAAAAGGAATCTTGCCGCACCAACAATCTTCCCAAAGTAGTAAAGAAAAACAATATACACTAGCTATACAAATTAGATAAATTAGGCTACGAGTAAGGTGTCAACCAAACAACATAATTTCTATGCATTCCAATTCTCACGTATCTTTGAATTCATGCGATAGAGTCGAGTCTTCTATACACGGTGTTTGAACTCGGATTCAACTTGGGGATCAGATGGGATTGGATGATCCAAATTTAATAAATTTTTTTTTTCAAAAACTCAACTCGGTCTGACTTGGACAATCCGAGACGGATTGGGTGATCCGGATCGCCGATCACTATTTGGATCGCCCGATCCGTCTCGGGATCAGATTAAGTCAAGTCAGTATGGTTTAAATATGTATCGGATTGAACTTGGGAATCGTCCCGGTCCGATCCCGAGTTGGATCGGACGATCCTTTACACTATGCTTCTATATATAGAAGACTCATCCTCCCTCCTCCAACAAGCATGGTTTCAAGGATCGGCCGATATCGGTCCGGACCGGGACCGGACGGGACCGGTCCGGTTCCAACCCGCGATACATGCCTTTGTATCGCCGGGTTATGGACTGGCGGTCCGGTGATTGGTTCCGCTGGTCCGGCAACCGGTCCCGCCGGTCCGTCCGATCTAGCGACCGGTCCCGCCGATCCCTCCGGTCCGGCGACCGGTTCGGCGCGATCTGAAATTTTTTTTTTTTGTTTATTTTGTTTTCTGCACTGGCTCCGGACCGTTTGGTACTGGTCCGTACCGGCGATCCGGACCGGAACCGGACGGAACCGGACGGAACTGGTCCGGTATTTAAAACCCTGCCAACAAGCAATTCACGTTTTGGAGAATTTAAGCCTAGAGAATCTCTCATCTCTCATCTTCTCTTCTTCCTCTTGAGATATGATTTTGCTACTTAGATTCTCATGCAGAGATTTGGTCATTTGAGTGTGGAAATATTGTAAGTGGTTCTAGTAATCACATATTCTGATGTCAGACGTTTTTTTGATTCGATAGAGATCTTCCATGATGCGTGGACTGAATTTTCTTGTTCAGACTCAAAAGCTATGAGATGCTGTTTTTGACCATCCTCGTATAGCTTGTCTGGTAGGTTTTATGTGTTTTTATGAGCTATTACTCTTCTTTTTGCTAGTTCATATACTGGAAACACCAAACAGTTCTTAAGCTACTTCAGAAAGTTTGTTTTGAAACTTGAACATTCAATTACAATGGTGCTAGGTAGGAAATGTTAACATTATCAAATACTAACCTAACAATTCTTTCGTATCGAATTCATTCTTCATTTCTGGTTTGGATTTGTAGTATGATGTCTTGAATTAATACTGTCATATTGAAGTAGGAAGATCCCCCTTTTTCAATTGCTCCCTTCGCCATCTCCCCAAGCTCTCTTGCTCTTTTCCTTCTGTCTTGTCCTTCCTTCCCTTCATCCATCAACCTGTCTACAGCTTTCTCAACCTCTTCCCTCCTCACCAACACCCCAAACTTCTCTTCTTTACCCCATAACAAAGCAACATCCACTCCCACTCTAATTCCAATCCTCAATACCTGTACAACTAACTTCTCATTGAAGAACTGTTCAGCAAAGAGAGGCCATGTTATCATCGGCACACCTGCGCATATTCCTTCTAGTGTTGAATTCCAACCACAGTGGGTTAAGAATCCTCCAATTGCAGGGTGCGACAAAATTAGCACTTGTGGTGCCCAACCCCTGATTAAGAGACCTCTCCTTTCCATCCTCTTCTCGAATCTCTCTTCTGATAACCACTTCTCAAACTCTGATAGTTTATCATCTCCTCCTCTGATCACCCAAATGAACGGTCGCTTCGACACTTCTAGGCCTAAACCAATCTCTATCAACTGAGAAGGTAGTATTCGATTTAGGCTTCCAAGACAAGCATAAATTACTGAGCTTGGCTCCTTCGAATCAAGCCACTTCAGGCACTGATTCTTATCAACTGAGCTCTTGTTACCTCTCTCAGCCTTGTCTAAGTTCCCTTTGTTGCGCTGAGAGACGGGACCAATACACCAGACCTTCTTCCCTTTGGCCTTCTTGTATCCTTTGACGTATTCTGGCTCTAACTCGTTGAAAGTATTCACCACCACGCCATATGCTTTTAATTCAGATTCTCTTATTGGCTTAACAATGTCTTTTGCGGTCGATGAGATTTGATTGATGGATTCTGGAAGCTGTGCTCTAGTCACCTCAATATGATCAGGCATGCCTGGCACAACAAAGAACTCAGACTCCAATGCAACTCTCTCATGAACCTTTGACAGTCGTATATTCTTGGAGCACAACAAAGAGAAACAAGATGTCCCATGGAAGACGAGTCTTGGAATCTTGAACTTCGCTGCTGTGTTGGATGTCCATGGAAAATTCGTATCAGAAATTATGCAGGTCAGGCGGGGTTGCAGATCTTCGATCAATTGTTCTAGTGGTTGTTGTAGAAAGGAAGTAGCGGAAAAGAAGTGTTTCGCCAAGTCTCGTGAAGGGAGTGTGTCGATACTCTCACATCCTTCTGGTAAGCCGGTCTCAACAGATGGAAAACGGAGTTGGAGAAGTTGAATTGGAAGGTTGGATTCTGTGGCGCGAGCGATGGTTGTCTTGATTCGCAAAGCATTGAGTGGTGTGGTGACTAAGGTGACGATCACACCGTGCTGTGCAAATAGTATGGCCATGTCTGTCATGGGGATCATGTGGCCTGGAGCCATGAAAGGAAACAAGAGAAAGTGAAGCTGCTTCTGTTCTGAAGCCATGGAGGTTTGGCTTGATGAAGAAGACTGGGGCATGAATTGGGGTTGTTGAGAGCAAGTATTAGAGATCAATTCAATTGGTACTGATTTGAGGTAATCCTTGGCATTCATGTGGTATATTTAAACGTTTTCTGTTTCTAATCCTTTCTTGTCGAACAAGTTTCTTAATTCATAAATATATAAATAAAGTATTAATATGTATCCAAGAAAGAAAAAATTGTTTCACAGGTATCCCCTAATCTGCAATAGTCAAGGCATGAATGTCAATAAAGTCTTTGTAAAAGTTTTATTTTAATGGTGGAGCTGTTTCATTTCATTTCATGATTTAACATGAATAGAGAAATATAGTTAAAAAATAAAATATAAAATAAAGTTTTTGACCTTTGGGATTTCCTTGAATAACCTGTTTAGATACAATAACTTAGAATTGTGTTGTGATCCAACTTAACCAAACATCTAAGGAAGGTGGCAAGACTAAAAAGAAAAGTTACAATACTAATACCATGTTCCAGCGTCCAACTGATTGGCTCTGTTGGATTTATGTGTTGGGTTGACCTGGTTGGCCCATTCCGCGTCCCCACTAAATATGATACGTTCATGTTTGGTGTGAGACTAAGTGTGACTTGGATTCCATCTTCTAATAGGATTTGGAGATAGAGCCCTAGGTTGTGTAGAGTTGAGTCTTCCTCTTCCCTAATCCAACAAGTAATTCATGTTTTGGAGAATTCCAATCCTAAGAATCTCTTATCTCTCATCTTTTCTTCGTCCTCCTGAGATAAGGTTTTGTTACTTAGATTCTTAAACAAAGATTTGATTCTTTGAGTGAAAATACTCTGTGGTTCTAGTAATTATATATTCCAACGTGAAATATTTTCAAATTCGATAGAGATCTTTTTCTATCTTTGGCTGCAGATTCAAATTCGTGTACATCGAGATACGTGATCCAGGTCGTCTACAACCTTCAGCCTCAAACTAATCTAACAAATGAATCTCCTTGTGAACCTATAAAGACTGACGTTGGAGTCGATGCTATAGAAGTAAGAGTGGAATTGAGATCAAATTTGTCGAGGTAGTACTTCAGAGAATTTTGGCATTATCAAATGCTTTAAAGAATATTTTTGTTAATGACAAAAACATAAAGAACCAAGCACATCATACCTATGAGTATAGATTAAAAAGAAAAATTGAGTACAGGATCGTTTGCATCGAGAAGTGTGCGTGTACGAGGATGTGATTGGTATATTTCTCTTTTAAAATAATATTTAATTATTCAATTTTAAAAAAAAAATAGAATTTTTTTAAAGGTAATGGACCAACTTGGAGGCGTTGTCTCCAAGTCTTGGAATCGAATCTTACATTTGCCACCTAAAAGATGTGTTTGCTCGACGGATGCCTCAGTCAAGACTTTGTATGTCATTGATAGACTATTGGCAGGGGTAGAGTTAGGATTCTATTGTGGTGGGGTAAGATTTGATTAATTATTAGTTTTATTTTTTAAGTTCATAAATTAAAGAAAAAATAAACAAATTATTGATTATAAATTTTAACAAAGTTATTTTTTTTTTATTGATAAAAATAAGATCGAGAATGAATCTTTTTACATTTGTCCCTTACAAGTTTTCATGTTTTGAAAGCATTGTACGAGTGCATCATTAGTAATATCATTGAATGTCTTTCTCAATAAATACTAGTTCGATTAAACCAAAAACCAAACCAAAAAACGTTTGTTTGGTTCGGTTTTATTTTTTATTTTTTTTATTTTGACTTGAAAAGTGAAAAACGGAATTAGTTTGATTCGGTTTTCAGCCAAGGCTTTGATTAAACCGAATTGAACTAAACCACCGATGTGTGGTTTAGTTGGTAGGAATGTGGGTTCTAGTGGGCGTCTTCGGAGGTAAGTCTAGAATTCGAATTCTACTAGAAGCACTCATGAGCAGAAGTTTACCTTTAATGCTCTCACCCCGAACTTGGATTAGTCCCACAACTATGTGAGTGTGGGGATACCACGTGGTTAAGACAAAAAAAAAAAAAAAAAACCGAATCGATCGTGTAAATCGAATTGAACTAGACCTATATGCTAACGGTAACTTAACCAGAGAACGTGGATAGTGTTATTTCAAAAGGTGAAGTGTTATTTCTAAAAGGTGAAGGAAGATTTCTGTAATTAATACATACCTCAAGGGAGGTTTCTATAATTTATCGAAATTAAAATTATCTCTGAGTTATGCATTTTCCTTCATTAGTTTAGATTTAATAATTCTAGATAGCAATTGCTAACTTGCACGCAACAAATTGCAGAGAGTCTAAACCTGTCCCTCTCTCCCTCTCTTTTAACACGTGTCGCTGTAATCACCACTCACAAGAGCGAAACAACAAAAAATTTGGAAAATTGTCACGTTCTTTGTTCTTGCGTACCTTCGAATCAATGGAACTGAAGAACACAATCAAATCGTCAAACCAAGCGAATCAAACCTACTTTCCCTACTCATGTAATCAATTTTACATATTTCAGAGAATCACTTAGAAAAATCCCTCCCAATCACAACTAATCAATCCAGAAGAACCAGAGAGAACAAGAATGGCAGTTCTACTGCTCTCATCCGCCTTCACCGCCACCACCACCACCACCACCACTGTTAGAGCAGCAATGCAGAGTAGTAGTAACAGTCTCCAAAACCCTCTTTTTCTCAAACCCATTTCTTCTCTTACTTATTCCTGTAAGTCTCCCAACTTCCTCGCAAGAACAAGTACTATCAGAAGAAGAAATCTTTCTGCTTCTCCTTTACACGTCGCTGCTCCTCCAACCTCATCACCACCAACTTCGACCGCCTCCGAAGAAGAAGAAGCATCGAGGTCAGATGTCGAAGTAGAAGACGAGAGATCGTCCTCGAAATTCTTATGGAGAGATCACTGGTACCCAGTTTCCCTAATCGAAGACCTGGATCCTCGTCTCCCAACTCCATTTCAGCTTCTCGGTCGAGATATTGTTCTCTGGAAAGACAGATCCACTGGAGATTGGATCGCCTTCGACGATAAATGCCCACATCGCCTCGCTCCCCTTTCTGTAAATCTCAGACAATCCTAATTTTTCTTGAATTGATGAATAAATGGACTGATTTGACTGAAGAAAGAGCATTAGGGTTTTTGATTCTATTTTTCTTTGTTTTGCGCAGGAAGGGCGGATCGATGAGGACGGTAACTTACAGTGTTCGTACCATGGATGGTCGTTTGATCGGTGTGGATCTTGTGCTCGGATCCCTCAGGCTTCACCTGAAGGCCCTGAGGCTCGTGCAGTCCGGTCACCGAGAGCTTGTGCCACGAAGTTTCCGACGCTTGTCTCTCAGGGTTTGCTCTTCGTTTGGCCGGAGGAGAATGGATGGGAGAGAGCTTCTGCTACTAAACCTCCCATGTAATTCTTTTTTCTTTATTTGTTTCTCATTTCTGGTTCTACTGAGATTGTTCTAATGAGCTTCACAATAGGAAAAAAAAAATGCTCTCTGTTGTTTATATTATATGTTAATTGATCTTTGTCTTGTCTGCTTCCTTAATGGAATCCTATTATTTTATTTGAGTATTTTTTCATAAACTATTGCTATTATGTGATGTGTGATTAGGCTGCCTGAAGACTTTGATAAATCTGAATTTTCGACTGTGACCATACAGCGAGATCTGTTCTATGGCTACGATACGTTGATGGAGAATGTCTCAGATCCTTCCCATATTGATTTTGCTCATCACACGGTAAATATATGCTTTAGTTTGAAAGCCTGTACTTCATTATTTTTGTCGCTTTTTGTTTGAGATAGTGGGTGGCTCATTTCACTAGTCTCTAGATCCAAGGGGGAGGTTACTCGGGGTGACTTGTTTGCCGTGTCAGTACCATGGGGTTGGGGAGTGTGCAGAAGGGTATGGTAAGTATATTGGGGATTTGCCCTTTATACCGGGTAGGAGTTCAAGTTGTAACCCTAATTTGTTTTTGACATAGTGGAAACTTCTTCTCTCCCGTGGACGCAAGCTTTGCCGAACCACGTATTTCTATGTGCATTGTTTTCATCTTCGTTTTACTGCGTTTATTATTATTGCTTGATCCCGATCAACACTTTTCTTGCTTAGCAAACCAATATTGTCATACTGAACCCCTCTACATTGATTTCCGTTTCTAAAAATTATATGGTTCATTGTGGATTAAATTCCATTTTGTTGTGCCACATGGCCTTTTCTTGGGATAATACCTGGCCGGTTAAGAAATACTTTTCTGCAATGTTGTTGTTGACGGTGGATTGCAATTTTTTGTCATTATTATATCATTGTTAATAAAGCAATTCTCCTTTGGAGGTTACCAATAAAATTTTTGATCGGGATCCAGCAATATAATAAATAATAAACACAGTAAAACGAAGATCAAAACAATGCACACATATATACGTGTTCAGCAAAGCCTACGTCCACAGGAGAGAAGAAGTTTCCACTATGTCAAAAATGAATTAGGGTTACAACTTAATCTCCTACTTGATATAAAGGGCAAATCCCCAATATACCCTTTCCGTAGCGCCGTAGTTCTGCCCCATGGGGCCCTTTAGGTCCCTCCCCCTTGGATCTAGAGATTAGTGAATATGAGCTACCCACTATCTCTAACAAAAATATTGTCTGTGCTTATAATCTTTGAATGTAGGATGGCTTTATCTTCTGCTGGTAAGATTTGTTAATTGATTCAGCAACACGAACCCTATAACGTTTATTTTGTAGCCAGTAAAAAAAATACCCACAAAGAGAAGATAAATTAAATTATCCTAAGATACAGGCTTGTTCATAGAACAACCTTAGGAAGCAGGAGCAGGATGATCACTGGTCACACTGATTATACTGCTATATGAGTACATTTCAAATCATTATACGACTATATGTGAGCATTAGATTTTACCTAACTGTGTCTTAAATATTTTTGAATTATCCCTTTCAAATGCTTGGGGAGTTTTGGCTTGCAGGAATATAGGAGTGATTTCTGTGGTTGAGGTTTTTCTTCATCCTGAAGGAAACCAAAAAATAATTTCTCCACCTCTCCCCACATAATGCACTTAACAACAAACTATGTGCAAAGTTAGTAGGAAAATTTCCACAAAGGTGGGATTTTGTGGAAATTGTGTTTTTCGTTGTTTATAATCCTGAAATTGAAGAGTTGGTATGCTTTTAATCTGGAAGCAAGCAAACAGAGCTATGCAACCTAAGTCTTGCATGATAATTCAATATTGGTTAAATTACTGTTTATGTATGACTTTCTTTGACGAGGAATCAATGTGACACACTTGTCATGTATCTCTTAAGTTTTCTTATGACAGCCTTTTGGATTATTTTTTATTCGTTGTTCGTATCAATGGAAAAGTTATTACAGGATTTGATGTTTGTCAAAAATGTTATCAGGAGAACAGATGTTTGAGTTTGCGTAACGAGGGTATTTTTTTACACAGGTTACCGGGAGGAGAGATAGAGCCAAACCGTTGCCTTTTAAGTTGGAGTCGAGTGGTGTTTGGGGCTTTGCTGGATCAAATGACGGGAACCCACGTATCACTGCTGAATTTATTGCACCTTGTTACTATATCAATAAGTAAGTTGTGTACCCTTTTATTATTAGCACGATTTGTATATATGTAGCATGTGGTTTATTGTTATCCAAGTTTGCTTCTGCATCCTGAGATTTGTTAATCAGGCAATCCAACAGCTCAAATCAAACTCATCCTCGATAATGGTCTCAGCATCTGGGTAACTTGGGAAGGAGTGTTTTTTGATCATGACCTGTTGCACAAGTGAAAGGATAACTTGTTAGCTTGGAAAAGAAAGTTAATGAGCTTATGATTGATCCGAGTCTTACTTCCAAATATCGTTCTTATAATCAAGGTTTTAAATTTTAATTTTACCTGTGATTTTGCCAGGGGTCTGGCGAAATTTCGCTGAAATGGGGAAATATTGCCAAAATATTGCCCCCATATTTTGTGTTGCCAGAATAGAAAATGGTGATATTTCCCCGGCATGCCGGTAAAATTTAAAACCTTGGTTATAATAATCTTTTATTATATTCTGTGATTCTTTTGATTGATGTCTTGGAATTTTTTCAGTAGTATCTCGGTGCTGTTGAATACCTTTTTTTTTTTTTTCATGTGATACTGGACAGCATTGGAATTCAAAGTGTAATTAATTTCTCAATCATGGATTCTTGACTAACTAGGATGCATTTCTCCTTAGATGTTGCGGCTTTAGTTTTCTCTATTTTGAATTTCCTTTGCTGTTTAATATTATTGCTAATTTGATGATTCGATGTTCTGTGATTCTTGTATTGATGTCTTTGATTTTTTTCACTAGTATCTCGGTGCTGTTGACTACCTTTTTCTTTTTTTTTCATATGATACTTGACATCATTGGAATTCAAAGAGTAATTAATTTCTCAATCATGGATTGACTAACTAGGATGCATTTCTCCTTAGATGTCACGGTTTTAGGTTTCTCTATTTTGAATTTTCTTTACTGTTTAATATTATTGCTAATTTGGTGATTTGGCAAAACCTATTTTCTCAGTTCAAACTGAAACCTATCATATTGTTAGAAGATTTACTTTATTTATTCTCTTTTGTTTTTTTTTTCACAGGATAGAGATAGACACAAAGCTTCCTATTTTTGGTGATCAGGTGTGGAAAATATGGATTTGTTCCTTCAACATACCAATGACACCTGGGAAAACGCGTTCAATTGTCTGTAGTGCTCGAAACTTTTTCCGATTCACGATGCCAGGGCCTGCCTGGTGGCAGGTGAGGACTCTCCGGATTGCTTCATATGCTTTAATTTAGTTATGATTTTGTAGAAATTGCATAAGGTGAATTCAATTGTTCTATCCTATGTTTTCATTTTGTAACATTTATCTCATCTCTGTCATGTGGATTATTGATGGTTGCGATACTGCAAAGTTGAGCAACCTTGCTTTGTTTCATTGTTTCTTTTCACATTTTTACCACTTGATGATTCCTTTCTATGTAATATCTTTCATAGGGTTTCATTTCAGTGTACAATTAGGTCTAATACTGTTGTTTGTGGCTATTTATTACATAATATATCTTCTAATCTTGGGAATTTATAGGCAGATACTTTGTGAGTATTGTGTTAGAGAACACGAGGCTGGTATGAGAAGGTTTCATAAATTTGAAGGTCTTAAGATCTAGAATCAGATAGTCAAGCATGCTCTGTAGCTCACCTGTTTTACTTTCTCATTATTTGTTTGCATCACATATTTGTATCAAAACTGCATAAATAATAGGAAGGTATGTTTGATTTGCATACCCGTGAGAACTAATTTTGAACCTTTGGGTGCTGTCTCATGTAGAAACAGAAGGATGGGTGAGATTGGGTTTTGGGTCTCCCACATAGTGTTTAAACTCGGTATCAGATTAGGGATCATCCCGGTCCAATACCGAGTTGGATCATCTATCCAACTCGGGATCGGCTGATCCAAAACATGGCCCGGAATTTTTTTTTTTTAAAGAACCAGAAATTTTTTGAGGGGTTTCAGATGATCCATATTGGATTGTCCGATCTGACTCCTCCGAAACTGAGATCTTCTGGATCGGACGATCTGACTCGGTTTCGGGCTGAGTCAGAAATTTTAACAATTTAGGGTTCGGCTTGGGATTGTGGCTCGTCCCGAGATGATCCTGAGTTGTAGCGGCTGATACAATTTGCCGATACTTTACACTGGTCTCCCAAGGCCTTTCAACCTTTTCTTTGTGACCTAGGTCCAATTTTCTAACGTGAGTTTGAAAGTCGATTTTGACTTGGAGGTCAGATGTGCCTCGGTTATTCATGCACATATATTGGGTAACAAGCTTAAAACAGAATTAATGTTTGTGAACATGTAGGAAACGTTCTTTGTGTGTCTTCCTTGTCCAAATTGGATGAAGCAGTGGGTTCTGTACGGGACCTAACAAAGTAGTCTTCAGAAGTGATGAAAATGCCACAAATAATTTATTTTCTACTCATTTGTGATGCCTTAGCTTAAGTACTTGGGGTCACCTGGAAAATATTTCTGCAGTTTTGGCCAAGGGACTTTTTTTTTGGGTCAGTAATTATTTTGGTCTTCAAATCTTCTGTATGCTGCAATTTTATAGCTCATCATTGGGTTTTGTGACATACAGATGCATAATCTTGAAACAGTGTCCAAGGACCTCTCTAATTTATATAGAAAAGGCAAAAAGGTCATGATTTTAGTTCTCTGATTTGTGCCCATCTATGCTGCTCTATGTCCTTCCATCATTTTTTTAAATTTTTTTCATTCAAACTAAAACATTAATCACTCTTGAAATTTGTTCTGAGTATTGCTATCAAACAATATGAGATATTTTACTGCTGATATCTTTACTTATGTATGATTGCCCTTCTCGTTCGTGGTTTTTTCAGGTTGTTCCTAGATGGCATGAACACTGGACTTCAAATAAGGTCTATGACGGTGATATGATCGTCCTTCAGGGTCAAGAAAAGGTATTTCTCTCGAAATCCATGGAGGATTCAGTTGATGTGAACAAGGAGTATTCCAAACTCACGTTCACGCCCACGCAAGCAGACCGCCTTGTCTTGGCATTTCGAAATTGGCTACGGCGGCATGGCAACAGCCAACCAGAGTGGTTTGGATTCAACAAGCATCAACCATTGCCATCGACTGTTCTATCCAAACGTCAGGTCTGAGCTATTTCTTTTTTTATGTACCACAGAATCTATGTTTGATGCCATGTTCTCTTTCTGATCTCTCTCTCTCTCTCTCTCTCTCTCTCTCTCTCTCTCTCTCTCTGTGTTCAGATGTTGGATAGATATGAGCAGCACACACTCAAGTGCTCGTCATGTAAAGGAGCTTATAACATGTTTGATATGTTACAAAAGGCGTTGATTGGTGCAGCTATTGTTTGTTGTGCAATGGTGGGGATTCCTTCAGAAATGCAGCTCCGGATTATTTTGGCTTTCTTTGCTATCTTGAGTGCTGGTTTGGCCTACGGTTTACACGAACTGCAGAAGAACTTTGTATTTGTTGATTACGTGCATGCAGAAATTGATTAAAATTCCTCAACAAGGACATATATACATACATATATAGCAACTGTACGTCGATGTGAGTGTAACAGTTAAATCAAGATCGGCACCGGGGTCTTAACCATTGTACTCTATGCAATATGCATCAGGTATTGTACATATTATTCCAGAGTTTAATGATTTTCTGAATACATATGATTAGTTGTATTACCATTACTCCTTTTGTTTTGTTGGTTTACTGTGGTGTTTGCCGGTGAGATGCTGTTTTTAGTGTCATTAGCCCTGGCACTGGAACGCATTACATCGGTTGTTTTTAGGCAGTTTTTTTTTTTGTTTCAGTGAAACCACCCTGGGTAGTACGGGTAGTTCAACCTAATCCGAAAAGGAGGCTGACGGATCAACTGCTACGACCGGACACAGTCTGGGTTTCAAAACATCAATAACACCGATTTGCACAGATATCTCGGACCAGCAAAAATGAATGTACTGTGGCCATGTTCTGGTTGGTGAAGTGGTCTGCAATGAAGATTATAATCTCCTAACATGACGGACTCGTGAAGTCATAATATATTACTTTCGCTGGCAGATTAAATTGAGACATTATTCATTACGGTCCGGCAAAGAGTGACCCAAGTCACAGGCCTTCTCAAAACGCGAATCTGCGGTTTTAAAAGTATTCAGAAGAATATTTTAATAAAACTGACCAGATCGGTGGAACCATAGCATAAAACACCTGTTCAGTTAGGAAAAAGGACACTATCTCACAACAAGACTGCATATGTTGGGAGATGCTATCTTCGAATGTGACCATATATATATATAATAGTACAGCAAATTGCAAGTCTTGCATTTATTTGAAGACCTGTCCAACACATGAACCTGCAATTTACGACATTACAGTTACAAAGGTTAACATAATTTACACGATTTACATTCATCAGACAAACTACACATATTACAAACAAATTAAATAGACTCAGGATCCAACTCATAACAGGCCCAACTGGATGGACCTTGGTTCATCCTGAATGTAAAGCCAGATACTCATTTACAGTTCTTTTTTCTCCCTTTTCCTTTTGCATGCTAGATACTTTACTTTTTAAGAAACTCGTAATCTTGGCCCCTCCGAATGGAATCCATTGGATCAAGTCGTGATGCTCTCCATGAGTGCAAATTTGTAGATTTTAGCAATAAACCCAGAGCAGAAGAGCAAGTTGCTCGAACAATGGCATCTGGTGATTCGCTCATTTTACCTACCAGCATCCCAAATACCTGAAAGTATGGATTCTTTTAGTAAATAAATGTCGAGACTTGAGTTGCTATCTCCACATCTAATCACTTTTTGAGTAATAGCATTTATTGTGACCTGTGGAAAGTACGGAGCTAAGATGCGGTGATCATCTGAAAAAGATAGCATGCTGCTGCAGAAGTAAATAGCATTTGCCTGAATTACTGGCCAAGGAGCATAGAAAGCCTGCACCAATTAGCATGAAATCAACTCAAATCTAAGTTCTGCATTTTATTATATATGACATTAAATAACCTGTAAGCTACAAGAGACATTGTGGACCTACAATTAGGGGTGCAACTTGGGTCGGTTAAAACCGAAACCGAACCGACCCAAACCGACTTCGGTTCGGTTTGGGTTGGATTTATATATGTTTGGTTCGGTTTTGGTTCTGAAAATACGAAACCGAATCAATTCGGTTCGGTTTTGGATTTATACTACGGTTTAACCGAACCGAACCGAAACCGACATATATATACATTATTCTAAACTAAACCGAACCGAACCGAAACCTAATTGGGTTTTGTTTTATCTTT
>JAUPMG010000001.1:18037240-18052760 GCA_031762675.1 Pachysandra terminalis
TAGCAGGCTTATCCCAATTATCTAAATTAATTATGCCACTAAGCGTAATTAACTCAGTAATCAGAATTAGGGATATTGCACTGCCACAACTTGCCCATACGATAGAAGCCAACTGCAACTCGGCCAATAGTCCGAGCACTATTCGAAACCAAACCATAGTAGCATACATGCCTTAACAATCCTTGTCGAAGGTAATCGATCTTTAATACCCAGCAATAGTCACGGCAAATTTCGATTCAATGTGCACCATCACATAGCATTACCCTATCATATCTGCAACAGAGCGCACCATAGTGCTAACTTGTGCTCTGATACCAACTGTCATGGCCATACTTTTTGTCATAGCAGAATGACCGTATGGCACCCCAACTTTCCTCAAGTCAAGGCTAGTCTGAATTTTCTGAATGCCAAACCAAGCTCACAAGACTCCAAGTCCTGTACGCCAAGCATATCTTGGCCGGCCTACAAACTGCCTTACTGCACTAGCACGCGCTCGCCCCACGCGCAGTGTTCCATTGTCATCGATGTCTAGCTAGCACTTGCGCAATGCTACTAGAGTCCCCAACTAAGCCGATTAACCAATACACCCCACACAAGGATCCACACCCAACATGAGCCTTCTTAGCATCTTGAATAGCCCTGGAGCCCCAATCATCGTGCCTGGAGGATATATCATCCCCAACGTACATCCAATATCGTTGACATAGTCCGTCGTACCAACCAAGGTAACCTACATCTTGTAACACCAACAGAACACTAGTGCTGCCCGACGAGCCAAGCATACCCTTATTGTGTCCTCCAAGCACGACGTTGCCCCGAAACCTTGCCTACCGCGCCATAGATTCATGTAGAGCATATTAAACCCTAGAAATGGCTCCACACTAGCCCATGCTAAGCCCTTGTGGCCTAATGATAGCCCATCAACCAATTATGCCTACCCAAGCATGTATAGCGCATGTGAGAGCCACCCAGCATATTAGCCTCCACGCCAATGGATGGACGCAATATTGTTGACCAACTAGCCCTCGTAGTGTCCTGAGACACATCATCGAAGTCCTAGGAGACCTTAGACATCACCTCTATAATGCTAAAGCCCACCCCTAAGCTCCTTGGGGATTACCTGTCCAGTGCCACACTTAGCACAGGGAAGGGCTAGGTAAACATCACATCTATTGGTGTAATCATACTGACTTATCTTGAGCTATGAATAAATTTTTCACGAGCTGTCTACACCAGCGCGTTCATGACACCGTCTCCTCGAAATCTCGTTCAGTCCCAAACTCCTAAATCCTCGCCGATTTGTCTCCATGCTTCTTCTTGCATGTGGGGCCCACATGCAAGAAATTCAGCCTCAAGCCATTTTCTCAGCACGAGCACCCCGTCCTCATTTAGACATGTCAATATAATGTAGAAACACCTCAGTGATGTTTTTCAAAACATCTCTCCATGATAGCCACGCATGACCAAAGCTTACCCTGCCGAGCGGAGACGCGTGCCTATATTGACACTGTCATGGGCCATGCACCTTGCATACTGTTGGCCCGTGACAAGAGGCCAAGTAGGTTTGTAGAAGTGTGTGAATGAGATCCAATGTACCTAAAAAAAATAAATAAATAAAAAAGGGGGAAAAACTCTTAAGAACAAAGGTTGTTTGACTAAGGACAGCTATAAAAACACTTGGCAGACCCTAACTTAAAACTCATTATAGAATTCTCAAAATTACAACTTATCTCTCAATTATGCAACTATCCTTCATTAGGGGTTTGTTTGGATCGCAAGAAGGGGCGGGAATTAGAATTACCAAGTGTGAATTTCAATTTTTGCGTTTGTATGACCAATTTTCACAGGAATTAAAATTCACATGAAGAAAAAATGACACCCAATTCCCACGATTCATGAGAATTATAATTCATACCCTGGGAGTGTTTATTGTAATTCTTATGTAAACTAGGTATTTTGTTGGGGTTGTTTAAAAGGGTAATCTGCCCCACCCTAATGATTCCAGTTTGGTAACCCACAACGAGTCCGATTGGTCCTGTATTTATTTATTTTTTTTTTCAAATTTGTTTAATGGACAATCCAGACTGGTCCCATTGGTCCCGACCAGTACTTATGGTCCAATGACTGATTCTGCTTGTCCGACGATTAGTTTGGTCAACTCCAATTTTTTTATTTTTTAATTTGAAAATGTGTTTTTTTTTTTGTATCAGATCCGAACCGGTCGGTACCGTCGATCCAGACTGGAACCGATCGGGACTGGTCCGATACCCGGTGCCAATACATTAAATGTTATTGTCATCCCTATTTGTAAGAGAATCCATCACTCCAGTTAAATAAAAAGTAGTAAAAAAAAATATACACTCGCTATATAAATTAGATAAATTAGACAATGAGTAACATATCAACTAAACAACAGAATTTCAATACATATAAATTTGAAATCATAAGATTTACAATTCATACGAATTCCAATTCTTATTAATCTTTGAATTCATGCCAGACAAACGTACCCTAAGTTAATCTTGAGGAAATGGATGGAACAAGAGTTTGACAAATCTAGAGCAGCAATTGTAAACTTGCACGCAACAAGTTCTAGACCGTCTCTCTCCCTCTCTTTTCAACACGTGTCGCTGTAATCACCAATCAGAGTAGCAAAACAACAAAAAATTTCTTTGTTTCCACGTTCTTTGTTCTTGCGTACCTTTGATTCAATGGAACTGAAGAACACAATCAAATCGTCAAACCAATCGAATCAAACTTCCTTTCCCTACTCATGTAATCCATTTTACAGGTTTCAGAGAATCACTTAGAAAAATCCCTCCCAATCACAACAAATCAATCCGGAAGAACCGGATAGAGAACAAGAATGGCAGTTCTGCTACTCTCATCCACCTTTACCGCCACCACCGCCATCCCCACCACCACCACCACCACCACCGTTAGAGCAGCAATGCAGAGTACTAGTAGTAACAGTCTCCAAAACCCCCTCTTTCACAAACCCATTTCTTCTCTTACTTATTCCACCAAGTCTCCCAACTTCCTCAGAAGAACAAGTACTACCAGAAGAAGGAATCTTTCTGCTTCTCCTTTACGCGTCGCTGCTCCTCCAACCTCATCACAACCAACTTCAACAGCCTCCGAAGAAGAAGAAGAAGAAGAGCAATCTAGGTCAGATGTTGAAGTAGAAGACGAGAGCTCGTCCTCGAAATTCTTATGGAGAGATCATTGGTACCCAGTTTCCCTAATCGAAGACCTGGATCCTCATCTCCCAACTCCATTTCAGCTTCTCGGTCGAGATATTGTTCTCTGGAAAGATAGATCCACCGGAGATTGGATCGCCTTGGACGACAAATGTCCACATCGCCTCGCTCCCCTTTCTGTAAATCTCATACTGCTCTAATTTTTCTTGAATTGAAGAATAGATGGATTGGTTTGACTGAAGAAAGAGCATTAGGGTTTCTGAGTTATTTTTCTTTGTTTTGCACAGGAAGGGCGGATCGATGAGGACGGTAACTTGCAGTGTTCGTATCATGGATGGTCGTTTGATCGGTGTGGATCTTGTGTTCGGATCCCTCAGGCTTCACCTGAAGGTCCTGAGGCTCGTGCCGTCCGGTCTCCAAGAGCTTGTGCCACGAAGTTTCCGACGCTTGTCTCTCAGGGTCTGCTCTTCGTCTGGCCGGATGAGAATGGATGGGAGAGAGCTTCTGCTACTAAGCCTCCCATGTAATTCATCTGTCTTTATCTGTTTCTCATCTTTGGTTCTATTGAGATTGTTCTAAAAATGCTCTTTCTGTTGTTTATATTATGTTAATTGATCTTTGTCTTGTCTGCTTCGTTAATGGAATCCTATTATTTTATTTGAGTATTTTTTGATAAGCAATTGCTGTTATGTGATGTGTGCATAGGCTGCCTGAAGACTTTGATAAACCTGAATTTTCGACTGTGACCATACAGAGAGATCTGTTCTACGGCTACGATACGCTGATGGAGAATGTCTCAGATCCTTCCCACATTGATTTCGCGCATCACACGGTAAATTAATGCTTCAGTTTGAAAGCCTGTACTTCAATATTTTTGTCGCTTTTCTTGCTTAGCAAACCAATATTGTAATATTGGGATTTTGTGGAAATTGTGTCTTTGATTGTTTATTTTCCTGAAACTGAAGAGTTGGTATGCTTTTAATCTGGAAGCAAACAGAGCTATGCTACCCAAATCTTGCATGATAATTCAATATTGGTTAAATTACTGTTTATGTATGAATTTCTTTGATGAGGAATCAATGTGACACACTTGCCATGTATCTCTTAAGTTTTTTTGCGAGTCTTTTGGATTATTTTTTATTCGTTGTTCGTATCTATGGAAAAGTTATTACAGGATTTGATGTTCGTCAAAATTGTTATCAGGAGAATAGATGTTTGAGTTTGCTTAACGAGGGAATTTTTTTACATAGGTTACCGGGAGGAGAGATAGAGCCAAACCGTTGCCTTTTAAGTTGGAGTCGAGTGGTGTTTGGGGCTTTGCGGGATCAAATGACGGGAACCCACGTATCAGTGCTGAATTTATTGCACCTTGTTATTATATGAATAAGTAAGTTATGTAGCCTTATATTATTAGCACAATTATATATATATATATATATAGGATGTGGTTTATTGTTATCCAACTTTCAAGTCTTATTATATGATAAGTGTGGGAAAATCCCCTTATATACTGTGGTATGTAAGAGCCCAGGAGTAAATTTAAGACTATGTAAACTCAACAGGTAATGAAATGTTTTGGTGATATTATGGAATTGTGGTTTCCTGGAACATGGGAAGGAGTCTTATTATTATTATTTTTATTATTATTAGAGTTAGTCTACTGTGCCAACATTTGCTTTTCTGCATAATGGAGAACTTTTCAACCGTTCACAACCGGCAAACGGTTAGTTATAGGCATGCTTTCCTTTGTGTTAACTTTTCTGTACTATGATGAGTTCGGATAGTAGAATTCTCATTATTATTATTAAAGTTTTTGACAATTAACGATAGATTTTATTTGAAATAAAGGAAGAAACAAAAGCGATCCCAAATAGGGATTTAATCAGACGAAAAAGAGCACAATGATATTTGGAAGTATTACATAGGAAAATCACTCGTGTAGAAATCCATGCTTGTAGCTTTTCCTCTGGCTGAAGCATCCACATGTCCATGTCTTAATTAGTTGATCTTGAAACCCTTGTTCATCAATCTAAAATATCATGCATTTCTTTGACTAAACGTGCCAGCTTCCATAGTCCTCGAATCATATTTTCCCCCTTCAAGTTGCATTAAATGAGTCACCTTCAATTATCCTTAGGCTCATTAGTGTGTTACAGGGTCAAACCCAGATGAATAGCAGTTGCTAGTATCATAGGGGATATATCTAGGAAGAGAGGTAGGGGGCTGATAAGAGGATGCATACTTGTAAGCTGTGATATCTGGACCCTTCAGGTTACTCGCTGACCTGTGTCCAACATGACATATGGGTATGATATAGGATATATATCTGACAGAATAACTACATCTGTGTCTAAATTATTAGACATAATTTCTGTTAGATTGGGATATACCCAGATCTCTAAGAACACACTCAACATTAGTGGGTAATTTAAAAGGATATGAATTGATATTCTCTTGTAACTTTAGTACAGCATTCAATGTGGACTTATTCAATGTCATGCTTCAAGTTTATAAAGGCTTTGTTTAATAGTTAAATGTTATCTTTGTTTGATTTAAGCAACATAATATATATATATATATATATATAATGTATGTTTTAGTGAACGATATGTCCATGTATCCATACTGGACAGGTGAACTCTTCTAAATCAGAGTGTGTCTGTATATTAAGATATGGGTTCCAAGTTCAGACAGATCTGACACAACATACCTGGAGTTGACACCTGTACCTGAGTCCATGTAGCAAAGCATTGTAAAGAACAAAGTAGAAGATGTGAAGTAAAGAAAAAAAGAAAATTTAGGCACAGGGAAATTAATTTAGGTAAAGGAAGCCTCATGATGAGAATGTCCAAGATAGCAGGGTTAAGAGAATGTGTATTAAGAAAGATTAGTTCAAGTAAGAAAAATGTAGGTTTGAGATGAGTAAATAAATAGAGGAGTGAAGCAGTGAGGGATGATAGAAAAGGAATTTATAAAGCTTCGTGCCGAGAAATCTTCATTGTGAGGGTGTTTATGGCTATGGTTTATCATGACTTGGTATTGTCATTTGTTGTGACTGATATAGATATTGGTCGATATTTTGTGTAATATTAGAGAAGTTTCAAAAAATAATCACAAAATCATAGAGAATGAATAATATGCATATGGAAAAAAATTAGTATGCATATGATCGACATGCAATAATAAGGGATTTGTATCAATACTCTATGAAAAGGATTTGTAGCAGTTATGGCTCGGTCATACATAAGTATTTTGCAGTGGAGAAATTTGGAAGTACTAGAATGTTTTGCAAAGTAATAGGAAATGATAGAATTGTTGCACGATTGAAATAGCATACCTAATTTTAATGTTGCTCTGCTCCTGCATCCTGAGATTTGTTGATCACGCAATCCAACGTCTCAAATCAAACTCAACCTTGTTAATGGTGTGAGCATCTGGGTAACATGGGCAGGAGTGTTTTTTGATCATGACCTGTTGCACACGTGAAAGGATAACTTGCTAGCTTGGAAAAGAAAGTTAATGAGCTTGTGATTGATTCAATTCTTACGTCCAAATATCATTCTTGTTATAATAACCTTTTGTTATGTTCTGTGATTCTTGTGATTCATGTCTTTGAATTTATTCAGTAGTATCTTGGTGCTGTTGATTACTTTTTTTCATATGATACTTGATATCATTGGAATTCAAAGAGTAATTAATTTCTCAATCATGGATTCTTGAATAACTAGGATGCATTTCTCCTTAGATGTCGCGGCTTTAGGTTTCTCTATTTTGAATTTTCTTTACTGTTAAATATTATTGCTAATTTGGTGATTTGGCAAAACCTATTTTCTCAGTACAAACTGAAACCTATCATATTGTCATAAGATTTACTTTATTTATTTTGTTTTTTGTTTATTTTTTTTTTCACAGAATAGAGATAGACACAAAGCTTCCTATTTTTGGTGATCAGGTGTGGCAAATATGGATTTGCTCCTTCAACATACCAATGGCACCTGGGAAAACGCGTTCAATTGTCTGTAGTGCTCGAAACTTTTTCCGATTCACAATGCCAGGGCCTGCCTGGTGGCAGGTGAGGACTTTCCGGTTTGCTTCATATGCTTTAATTTAATTATGATTTTGTAGAAATTGCGCAAGTTGAATTCAATTGTTCTATCTTATGTTTTCATTTTGCAACATTTATCTGATCTCTTTCATGTGGATTATGGATGGTTGCGATCCTATAAAGTTGAGTGACCTTGCCTTGTTTCATTGTTTCTTTTCCACATTATTACCACTGGATAATTCCTTTCTATGTAATATCTTTCATAGAGTTTCATTTGAGTTTACAATTAGGTCTAATACTGTTGTTTGTGGCTATTCATTACATAGTATGTCTTCTAATCTTGGGAAGCTATAGAAAGATACTTTGTGAGTATTATGTTAGAGAAAGTTTCATAAATTTCAAGGTCTTAAGATGTAGAATCAGATAATCAAGCATACTCTGTAGCTCACCTGTTTTACTTTCTCATTATTTGTTTGCATCACATATTTGTATCAAAACTACATAAATAATAGGAAAGTGTATGCTTGTTGGCGTACCCATGAGAACTAATTTTGAATCTTTGGGTGCTGTGTCTCATATAGAAGCAGAAGGATGGGTGAGATTGGATTTTGGGTCTCACAAAGCCTCTCAACCTTTTCTTTGTGACCTAGGTCCAATTTGTAACGAGTTTGAAAGTCGATTTTGACTTCGAGCTCAGATGGGTCTCGGTCATTCATGCACATATGTTGGGTAACAAGCGTAAAACAGAGTATTAGCTCATGAACATGTACGAAACATGGTTTGAGTGTCGCCCTTGTCCAAATTGGATGAAGCAGTGGGTTTTGTATGTGACCTAACAAAGTAGTCTTCAGAAGTGATGAAAATGCTAAAAATGATTTTTTTTCCTATTCATTTGCGATGCCTTATTCTAAGTAGTTGGGGTCAGCTGGAAAACGTTTCTGCTGTTTCGGCCAAGAAAAAGAATTTTTTTCTGTCAAATTATTTTGATCTTCAAATCTTTTGTATGCTGCAATTTTATAGCTTATCATTGGATTTTGTGAGATAGATGTATAATCTTGAAACAGTGTCCAAGAACTTCTCTAATTTATATAGAAAAGGCAAAAAAGTCGTAATTTTAGTTCTCTGATTTGTGCTCATCTATGCTGCTTTCTGTTCTTCCATAATTCTTTTGATTTTTTGATTTTTTTTTCATTCAAACGAAGACATTAATCACTCTTGAAATTTCTTCCGAGTATTGCTATCAGACAATATGAGCTCTTCTTTTACTGCTGATCTCTTATGTGTGATTGCCCTTCTCGTTCATGGTTTTTTCAGGTTGTCCCTAGATGGCATGAACACTGGACTTCAAATAAGGTCTATGACGGTGATATGATCGTCCTTCAGGGCCAAGAAAAAGTCTTTCTCTCGAAATCAATGGAGGATTCAGTTGATGTTAACAAGCAGTATTCAAAACTCACATTCACGCCCACGCAAGCAGACCGCTTTGTCTTGGCATTTCGAAATTGGCTACGGCGACATGGCAACAGCCAACCAGAGTGGTTTGGATTCAATAAGCAGCAACCATTGCCATCGACTGTTCTATCCAAGCGTCAGGTCTCAAGAGCTATTTCTTTTAATTTTGTCATGTACCACAGAATTTATATGTTTGATGCCATGTTCTCTTTCTAATCTCTCTCTTTCTCTCTCTGTGTTCAGATGTTGGATAGATATGAGCAGCACACACTTAAGTGCTCGTCGTGTAAAGGAGCTTATAACATGTTTGAGATGTTACAAAAGGCGTTGATTGGTGCAGCCGTTGTTTGTTGTGCAGCGGTGGGGATTCCGTCAGAAATGCAGCTCCGGATTATTTTGGCCTTCTTTGCAATCTTGAGTGCAGGTTTGGCTTACGGTTTACACGAACTGCAGAAGAACTTTGTATTTGTTGATTACGTACATGCAGAAATTGATTAAAACTCCTCAACGAGGACATATATATATATATATACATATATAGCAACTGTACGTGGATGTGAGTGTAACAGTTCATTCAAGATTGGCACTGGTGTCTGACCATTGTACTCTATTCAATACGCATCAGGTATTGTACATATTATTCTGAGTTTTGTTATTTTCTGAATATATATGATTAGTTGTATTACTATTTTAGTTTCCCGACTCCTTTTGTTTTGTTGGTTTACTGAGGTGTTTACCGGTGAAATGCTGTTTTTAGTGTCTCGTTAGCCCTGGTACCGGGACACGTTACATCGGTTGTTTTTAGGCAGTTTTTTTTGGTTCAGTGAAACCAACCTGGGTTGTACGGGTAGCTCAACCTAATCCGAAAAGGAGGGTAATGGATCAACTGCTAAGACCGGACACAGTCTGGGTTTCAAAAGACCGATTCGCACAGATATCTCGGACCAGCAAAAATGAATGTAGCGTGGCCGTGTTCTGGTTGGTGAATTGGTCTGCAATGAAGATTATAATCACCTAACACGAGTCATGAAGTCATAAGATACTACTTTCGCTGGCAGATTAGCCATCTTGCTGGTGTGGTGTGACTACATATCACAGTATTTCGCAAGTATATTGTAATAAAACTGACCAGATCATTGGAACCGTAGCATAAAACACCTGTTCAGTTAGGAAACAAGAGAATAATCTCATAATAAGACTGCATATGTTGGAGATGCTATTTTCTAGTGGGACCATAATACAACAAATTGCAATAATCTTGCATTTATTTGAATAACTGTCCAACATATGGACCTGCAATTTACTACATTACAGATACAAAAGTTTAACATAACTTGCACGATTTACATTCATCAGACAAACTACACATATTATAAACAAATTAAATACACTCGTAATGCAAGGCTATCTACTCATTTAGAGTTCTTTTTTCTCCTCTTTTTGCATGCTAAATAATTTATGTTTTTAAGAAACTCGGTACAGTTCTTTTTCCTTTTGAATGCTTGATAATTTACTGTTTAAGAAACTCAGAATCTTGGCCCCTCCGAATGGAATCCACTCGATCAAGTCGTGATGCTCTCCATGAGTGCAAATTGGTGGATTTTAGCAACAAGCTCAGTGCTGAAGAGCAAGTTGCTCGAACAACGGCATCTGGTGACTCATTCATTTTACCTACCAGCATCCCAAATACCTGAAAGTATGGAATTCTTTTAGTAAATAAATGTCAAGACTTAAGTTGATATCTCCACATCAAAATCGCTTTCGAGTTATAGCATTTATCATGACCTGTGGAAAGTATGGACCTACGATGCGGTGATCATCTGAAAAAGATAGCATGCTGCTGGAGAAGTAAATAGCATTTGCCTGAATTACTGGCCAAGGAGCATCAAAAGCCTGCACCAATCAGTATGAAACCAACTCAGATCTAAGTTAACTAGTCTGCATTTTATTATATATGACATTAAATAACTTGTAAGCAACCAAGGCTTTAAATTTTGCCGGATGGCCCCTAGCGAAATGAAATGTAGGGGTAATTCGCTGAATTTCCCTCATTTTATCGAAATATAGCAAAATTTGGCGAAATATAGTGAAACATTTCCTCAATATTTCTCCAACCTTGCAAAATATTCCGCTAGGTCGGCGAAATATTGGCAGAAAATCTAGTGATATCGAAATTTAAAACATTGCAAACGACATTATTCCAATGTTCATAGAGACTCAGACATCGTGGACCTACAATATCTCTGAACTGCATATAATTGAACATAGTGGACTGTGGGATTGAGGCCTCAGAAGGAGGAACCCGTGAGACTATTATGGTTGTGTCTTAGCCAATAAATAGTCCAAATGTTTTCAAACAGAACCAGCAAGATACAGACCTGTAATGTGGATTCCATGTAAGTATCAGCTCTGGAGGCAAAGTTCTGACAGAGTGATCTTGTAACATCCCTTAAGAAGTCCTCGTAATCGCTTCTGATAAGAGAAAAGGACTTTCCAATATAATCTTCCAGAGAGGCAAAAATAATAATCTAAATACTGGTTGCAGACAACTTGAGATATGAGATCCGTTGGTTAAAAAGTACCGGTGGTTAGAATTAAAGCAATTTGTGTTGAATAGAGCAAGCAAGCTGTCCACTTCAATCAAGAGAACGATTCGTCTAAGGGTATTCTATTGATACAAGAAGAGGAAAGTTTAGGTGTTTGCAATGCGAAATTCATTTCAAGAAGGTAATGATTGAGGAATGCAACATTTTACCTGGCAAGCCTGTCGAACACTAAGATCTTCATCATGAAGATGTAGAATAAGGCGTGGAAGGTTTGTATGTACCTGTGTAATTGACATTAAGTTAGCACCATCAGCTCACTAGAATTTAGGGAGATGTTATTGAAGCCCTTGCAATGGCTCACGTGATGAAGTCAAGGTATCAAAATATTTATGCGTATAAACATGCACTTAAATATATGAAATAAATTTCATGTATGCATACCAAGAAAAAGGATTAACCCACAAAATTATAATTATTTCTATTTTTATTTTCAATTTTTTGTTTGTTTTCCCAGAATACCCATAAGAGCTTTTGATCAGTAAGTAATTTATCGCCGCACAACCTGCAATTGAGCCTGCAGCATAACTTATTTTTCTTTTCATTTCGTGTGCACCTTTTATCATATGAATTAAGTTCCGATGATGAGATATTTTCTATGTTTTAGCTTTGTTGCTCAGTATGTTCTTTGATGTAATTTGTCAAATGATAAAGAATATAGAGGATTGTAGACTCTGCAGGTTAAAAGTGGG
Source organism: Pachysandra terminalis (assembly GCA_031762675.1). NCBI lineage: Eukaryota > Viridiplantae > Streptophyta > Magnoliopsida > Buxales > Buxaceae > Pachysandra > Pachysandra terminalis. The sequence continues at coordinate 18,049,233 of JAUPMG010000001.1, forward strand.
ATAAGGAAGAAAGGAGAGAAGAAGAGAACGGAGTGAACAAAAGAGGGGAGAAAATCATTCAAATCCAGATCTGTTCGATTCCCCTTTTTCTGTTATATTATATTATGTTGAAAGGACAAAAGCACTCCTATATTGGTGGGAAAGGGAAGCTGGGATAGATCAATGGGAAGATTAAGGCTCCAGATCCCTCTGATGAAGGATATGGTAAGTGAGAGCAAGACAATTTGATGGTTAAGTCGGAGCAATACAATTTGCTATTTTCTATCAGCTTCAACAGGAGATTAGTATTCTTCATCAGGGGAAGTTTTTTGTTGCTACATATATTATGCCATTCTTCAAGGCCTTTGGAAGAGATAGATCATTCTCAGCTGTTAGAGTTGGAGAATGAGAAAGATCGACAGAGATACCGGAAGCAAGTGGAAGAGGATAGGATATTTGATTGTCTAGCTGGTCTTAATCCTAAGTTTGATATGGCATAGACAGATTTTGGGGAGAGATGAACTCCCTAGTATTGATCATGTATTCTACTTGATTCAAAGTGAGGTCAATTGGAATATGACCATGAATCTAACACCTGGTATATCTTCTTCTATTGCTGCCACATAGCATTATCTCTTCCTCCAAAAATGGAAAACAGAGGAATACCAAGAACAAAAGGTACTGGTAGCAAGGAGGGGCTTCATTGCAACTTATAATCAAAATGGCTAATGTTGAGAGTAGCTGTTGGGATAAACATCCCCATCTTAGGCTGGCTAGTTGGAAGCCAAGGAGGAAGCCTTAATTTGCCAAAAGGAATGTTGTTGCACTGAATCAGCCTTCACTATCTCTACAAGCACCTTCTTCTTCTACCATGGTTTCTTCTTCTGGGGGTCTGTCTGCTACAGCTCCTAGTGACGTTCCTAGTCTCTTTGTTAGTTTGAGCACATGGGACGCATTCAGTCTTAATATGATGCCTCACACCTCTACTTTTGCTTTTACATAGTCAGATTCTATTGCCTCAACTCTTTCTGTCAGCTCCATCACTCTGAGTACTTCTTCGGTTATATTGATTTTGGTGTGTCTGATCACGACTGGTATTGCATCCTTATTTTCCACAATGTTTATATTTTAATGAGGATAAGGTGAGAATTGCAAATGGTTCTATTTCCATAATAGCAGAAAACGGAACTATCAAAGTCAATGATCACTTATCATATGTCCATGTTCCAAATGTTTTCACTAATTTGTTATCAGTCTACATTGTTTTGGGACTTCCTTTCCTTCATATTGTGTTCAGAATGAGGTAAACGATTGGGAGTGGTTGTGAAGTTGAAGGCCTTTATTTTCTGGATGCTAGGCTTCTATATGCGTTTCAGTTTATTAGTAATAATAAGAGTGTCAATAATAATATACTTGCCAAGATTAATCTGTAGCATGTTCGTCTTGGTCATCTTATTAATAGTAATAAGATTGTTAATTGTTCACATATTCCACAAGATTGTTGAGACACAGTTTAGAATGAAAGTTAAGATCCTCTGATTTGATAATGCGAAGGAGCATTTTGAAAGTTCATTTAACATTTCCTTAGAGGATCAGGGTACTCTATATCACTCTTCCTGTTCATTTACTTCACAACAAAATGCAATAGCTGAGAGGAAGAACAAGCACCCATAGTGTTTAAACTCGGAAATCGGCTGAGACGGACCGGCTGCATTTAATTAAAAAAAAAAAAAAAACTTGGATCCTTCCGATCCCGAGTTGGATCGCCCGATCCATCTCAGGATCGGAACGATTAAGATGCTTTGGGGTTTTTCTCGGATCGGAACTAACTTGGGGATCGTCCCCATCCGATCCCTTACACCATGCAAGCACCTGATGGAGGTTACTTGAGCTCTTTATTTCAGCATAATTTTCCCAAGCGGCATTGGTCTAATGCGGTGCTGACAGCATCTATGTTATTAATAGAATGCCATCTGGAGTATCATAGATGTAAAGTCCTATCTCCACCGTGACTCCTATTCGTCTTATTTTTTCTTTGCCTCATGTCTTTGAACGTTTATGTTTCATTCATGCATTGGGTCCTAACTGTACTGGATCCAAGGTTAGTTAAAGGGATCTTCTCTTTCACGGAAATGGTACAAGTGTCTTGAACCTTGCACAAGGTGGAAGGATGTTACTAGGGACGTTACCTTCTTCAAGTTTGAGTTCTAGTTTGGGCCTTCTCAACATTTTCTTCAGAGGGAGAATAGTTGAGTGGAAGAGAACTCTCCCATTCCTCAAAACATTCATGTTCTAGCTCTTCTACCTTCTCCTCAAGTCATAGTCAGAGTCGGTTTCTCCAGTTTTCATCTCAACATTCAGTTCCTATTACTCCCAGTAGGCCAGTTGTCATTACTGATGCGAGTATTGCTACAAGGACTGATTCAATGGAAGAAAGGACTTATTTATTCCGGGATAAGGAAGAAAAATGTGTTACCAGCTGAAGATCACAACCAGTTGAATGCTGACTCCTTAAGGTATATTTTTTATCCTTTGATCCTGTTGATCCTTTTGTTTCTTCTATTGAATCCCAAGAAGAGAAGGTACTACTTTTTCTAATTTGGATCTTCCCATTGCTATTAGGAAGGGCACACATCAGTCTACATCTCATCCCATTTTTTGATATACTTGTTATGCATGTATGCTTGTTTGTCCTCATCTTTGCTTTTCTGTTTCTTTACCGTCTAGATTCTCAGATGCCGTTACTGATCCAAAGTGGAGGGAGACTATGAATCATCAGAAAAAAGCACTAACCAAGAGTGGCACTTGGGAACCTAGTAGACTTGCATGAACGAAAGAGCCTAGTAAGCTGTAAGTGGGTTTTCACTATAAAGAAAAAGCCTAATTTTTGGAGCCTTCAATTGCTTCTCTTCTCTCATCTCTCCCTCTTCTTGAATCTAAAATTTGGAGAACACTAGCACACAAAAGTTTCAGTTGAACGCTGTATAGTCTTAACTTTTATTACACCTGCAGATGCATTTGAACACAAATGTATGATACCAGAATTTATTAATGATTAGAACACATGTATAGCGAGTATAATCACATATGATAGATGTAAAACCTTCCCAAGTTAAAATAAATGATACAAAATATTAGCTCCATGTCAACTACTGTAGTGTACAAGCATTGATTAAAAAACGAAAAAAAGAAAAAAATGTATGTGAAGCTTGTGCAACAAAATTTTACTAATGGGGCAAGAGCTGATGATAGAGTTACATACTGGTACAAGATAGTCATTGTTATGATCACTTTCATAGTATAAGTAACTAGCCTCTGAATATGAACATGAAGTCATTCACCATAGTTGAATTAAATAAGTACGGAATTTTAATTCAGAAACACACATAAAATTCTTCCAATTCAACATAGAATATCTCTTCCATGTTTCTTCAACTCGAGAAATAAGAAAAAAATAAAATGCACTCCATCCAATGTGTAAGTTCAATATCAAATTTCAGAATTCTATTAATGGAATAGTGAGTTCTTCAGTTTGATGAAACATTTCCT